>CAWUFW010008870.1:270000-420000 GCA_963921515.1 Calotriton arnoldi | reverse complement strand
TTTTTTGCCGTCGGTTGTATGAGTGTCACTTTGACTCTGCTTCTGTCCATGACAGCATGGGGCATTGGGTCAGCCCACTCAAGCTATTGGGTCTGATGCCCCTTGAGTGACAGCATTTGTCTGATCACATGCACATTCTCCTAAAGATAAGTGGGCTTTTGTACCGGGCGGGTGGGCGAGTCTTTTAGTGGTTTTTTTTCTTGCATGCGTCCCATTTAATTTATTTCCTTCTTCTTTTTTAATTTTATGTTTAGAGCATACTACATCTCCCTATACAGCGTTTAAAGTTTATTAGAAAGACATTCTCCCTAGACAGTGGTAACAGGCCTCTTGCTCACTTCAACTGCAATGCACCGCATCCCACGCGGCCACTGTTCTATACAAGGTGACCAGGGGAATAGCCAGAAAATAAATAATCCCCACTTGAGGCACATCCTGAAAGGCGGACACAGCAAAGCAAGTGAGCCTGAATCACCATAGGAGTGTGGGTTCTTTCTTAACAAAGTGAAGCCAAACGGTCATTCCCCCAAGCATTCCTTACGTATGCTGTTAGCATGTGATATGTAGCTATGTGCAGAGAGCTCTGCAGCAGATGCACTAACGCAACGAGCTTTTCTTATGCATGTATGCTTCATGCCCATTTGTCTTTGGTCATAGTTGCACATACCCCTCCATCCGCCTCTCTTTTCTTCATGGTTTGCAACAACCTATGTAGCAAGTGCCACATCATCCCATACCCAGTGTCACCAGTGTCCCCCCTTCAGAGGCCTATACTCTGCCTGCACATGGAGTCGGTCTCTTAGAGGAGCTGCACCTTTCTTAACTGTTGAACCTCTTTGACACAATGTTACCAAGTAGACTCATAACAGAAAAGGAATGCAAACTATTGTGAATGTAAGTTGTGTGCTGATAATTGAATGTACGCCATGTACCAATGAAATTAGTATGGTTAGAACCCATTAAGATATCTAGTGGCATCTGCTGAAAAGCATTAGCTCGTAATCTCTGAAAAGCATAAGATGTTGTGAGAAAAAAAAAAATTCATTGAATTCAGCCACATAAACTCCTTTATCCAAAGCTGAAAAATGTAAAAATATACTCGAGGAATGGCTGCGTCATTGCCCAATTCCAGAATTCCACAGGGAAATATTTTTCAGTTTCATTTGAGCCCGTGTATTCTTCTGCTGTTCTAGAAGCACCAGAATTGTGAGCTCTGCCCCCACAGTAAAAGACATGTTGATATATATATTTAAGCTGCTACACATAGTTTATCATGTTATAGTTTTCTTAAAAATAATTAGGTTTAGAACAAGTCGCACACTGAAGCAACACTGACGATCCCTTCATTTTCCCAGCGCAGAGTTGTCCAACACTGACCCTGGAATACTAGATCTACGCCATCTTTAAAAAAATAAAAACATTGAATATGAACATATATATATAAAATAAAAACAATGAATATATATATCTATGTTAATATTTGGATTTATTGTAGATACCCTAAAAGATTGCCATGGATCCATCCCTCCAGGACCAACTTTGGACACCCCTTGCTTACAGCAAAGGAGCCGTCTTAGCTGCAGTTTGTTTGTTGCATATGCTGCTCCAGGTAACAGAAGTGCATAGGGCTTCCTACTAAGTCGCTATTGGGGGAAATCATGTGAAGTGATTCTGGAATTGGGATTCGATCATTCATTATGTTAATTAAGATTTTTGTAACCAATAAAAACATACCTCTGTAAGTTCATGGAATGCTGGCAATTATGCATCAGATATCACAGGCTGGAACAGTTGGCAAAGTTGTTTAAATAGGCCCAGTATTATACTTAGCATTTAGTCACCTAACCCATGTATTGGGGTATTGGCAGAGTTCTACATAGGAAAATTAAGTCGAAATCCCTGAAAAAGCGTTTACTTCTCCTCTTTAATAGCTCTTTCTCAAGGCTACAAGTTGGCCTGATTTATTTCAGGTATCATTACGCGCTGAGGGAGGGTATGCTGCATATTTATGTCAATAATTAAATTAGTTTTATTGTTTGCCTCTTCAGTCATAATCTAAACGTGTTTGAAGACACATAGGGAAGCCTTCCAGCGGGGGGTCAGCGCTCAGCTGTGGCGTTGGTTGGGGAACAGGAGACATTCAGCGCGAGCTCCTGCTGCACGCCCCGTGCCTGGCCCTCTGAGTGACTTGGGGCCCACGTACCATTACGTCGCTGACCTTAGCCCAGCTGTTACTGCTGCTCGTGATAACAAGTGCTGATTGCTCACCAGCAGCACCTGTGTGACAAGTGCCTCCTTGGTCTCGTAGTGGTTTGCACTGGGGATATCTCCAGACCAGCGGCCCCCAGCAGCAGCCCTGCCCTCTCCCCCCGTTCCAGCTGACGGAGGGGGGCTTCACGGCACCATTGAAGGTGACCCTCATCATGCAATAGTATTGTCCGTGGTGTATCATACGTTTTTTTCCCCTCAAATAGTGCCGCTGTGTTGTTTTTTAACCTGGCGGCAATGCTGGAAATTTAGATCAATGCAAGACAGTGACCCGCTGCCATGTTTAACTTTATTTAGTATTGCAAGTCTATACCCGACATACACATATTGTTGAGTTTGTGTGTGTATTTCATTGTGGTTGTGTAAATTGGTGAATGTTACCATGAGTCAGTGGGTGGATAAATGGATACATGAGCCAAGGATGATTGACAGAGTGGAAGTATACCTAGTTCATAAGCCCGTCGCTGACTCAAGAGGCACTTCTATTTATAGGTCTGACCTTTTGGCATTGCCAATGCTTGTTTTATAGCTTGAACTTGTATTTAAGAAACAACAACCTAGGAAAGCGTTGGTCACTTTACAGTACTGCCCCAGACCTTAAATGATGAGATCACATCTTCAGGGACGCATGCAGTTTTTTGAAGTAAAAGAAAAGCTGTGGAAAAAAGTAAAAACCCAGCTCTCAGCCCAGCGAAGACTATTGTGAAGTTCATTGAAACATCAATGAAAACCACAGAAGCGTGAACTCAAAAAATACGTGAATAAAGTGTATTTAGTAAATAAAAGAAGCAATGGAAACAAGTGAGCTATGGTAATATAAAAATAAAATCATTAAAGATCGGAGAATGTTACAGATGAGAAAGGGAAACATAAGGCCAGCATCAGGAAGTTCCGAGCTGTGGTGAGACAAAACGAACAGTGAGAAAACAATAAACCATTTTGGAAAAGTGTGTAGAAAAACGGGTAAAGGCCTTCTGCTATGCACAGGTTAAATATTCAGTCACAGCTGAGCAGGAGGAAAAAAAATCATTTTAGGGGGCCCAAAATGGCATTTTAGAAGAGTGTAGAAGTAAACCAATAAGTGTAAATCTCACATGGACATAAATGAAATGGCTGATTCAAGATCAATCTATACATCCTTTACGGGCAAACTTTTTAAAGAAAGGATTAAAAAAGGTAATCCACACTGAAATTTCCTCAGGTGGGTAATGTGGAGACAAAGTTATTATTTTAGGCTACCTCAGAGTGCCAGTTTATACTGTTGTGTTTCACAAAAGGTGTTGGTATTTTAGGATGGATAGCTCAAAGCCGATTAGAAAATGAACTTGATTCAGGCACACATGCAAGAATGCCAAGCGCATAATATAAACAAGAGAAAGCGGCAACCAAAGAAAAAAATCCTATTGTATTTACAGAAGATTTAGGCCTACTTAACAGATTTATACTAGCTGCTGTGCCAATCCGGCACAAGGCGAGACGTGTTCCAGCTGAACTACAGCAAGAGGTGAACTTTGACAAGAAGACATGATTGAACCTATTGAAAGATTAGAATTGTTTTACCAGTGAGGGTAGCCAGAAAGAAGCCACAGGCAAGAAGCGTCGCTGTATGAGGCGCTGTGGAGATGTAGGAAGGGTTAATGACATTTGCTGGAAAACTGTGACCTAACTGCAAGTACTGCTAAGATTGTGGGGCATATTTGCAAGGGCATTGCACCACCAGAGTGTCACTTTTACGCCGCTCCGGTGGCGCAATGCCCAGCGCCATATTTACAATGCATGGCTTACTGCCGCATTGTAAATATCCTACCCTTTCATGCAGTTTTCTGCGTGAAAGGGGCGTGTAATAGGTGTCGCTGTGGGCATTCCACCGTAACACCCATTGCTTTTTGATGCTGCCCCAGATTTACAAGAATCTGCAAATCTAAGGCAGCGCCAAAAACTAATGACATTAAAAAGCAGGCGTTCGAGTGCCAACAAGGAGAAATACTTTTATGAAAGAGTACGATATTTACAATGTGGCATCAGGGGCGGCTGGTGACATTTGAAAGTGGTGGAGCGTAAAATGATTGGCATACTGCACCGTAGCGAGCGAGCGTAGCGAGCGAGCCCGAACAACCTAAGGGGGTTTCGGGGGGTTGTCCCCCCCGAGAAAATTTTGAAAAAAGCGGAAAAATTGTGCATTTTCAAGCAAATTTGAGAAAGCAGGAAGGTTAATAAAGCAATTGTGAAAGTGCAGTTATTACATTAATAAAGAGATGTCATATAACATAGGTAGCTGCTTATTCAGTATAACCACAGAGCTTCATAACAGACTTCAAGATACAATGCATTTCTGAGTACCTCACAGATGTTTTTTATTGAACAAACAACTAAACTGGTCGCAAAGTAGCTGCATTGAACATATTGTTTACTTTTTGTAAATGAAATCAGCACGTCTCTCTTTAAGTGCAGCAAACTTTTCAATAATTTTAATGTTAAAGTCTGGTATTTTTTTTAACTAGCTTGCTCTCTATAGAGAGCATTGCCAAAGCATTGAGTCTTTCCTCAAGCATGGTGTTTCTCAGGAAAGTCTTAATCCTCTTTAAGGTTGAATAACATCGTTCTGACTCTGCTGTTGTCATAGGTGTAGTTATGACAATTTTTAGTAAAGCCACTGTCTCTGTAAGTGACTTTTCCATATTAAGTTTATGTATTAAAGCCAGCAAAGAAATGGCACTTTTGGCCTTCCGGTACACAGGCATTGCGTACAGTACAGTCAACTCAGCTCCTCTTTTTTGAGCATAGGATAAGCTTCCACAGCCTCATTCAGAGCACGCTCAGGGAAAGATTCATCATATTTTGCAAACTGTTCACTTTGCAATAATGTGGCACTCACCAAATGTTTTGTGAAAGAAAAACGTACTTGTGCCTGCACAATTACAATGTCACATATCTCCTTTGCAATTCGGACCAGAGTGGTGATGTTTTTCCTGCGGTTTGAAAAAGTAGAATGCACTGGCAGTTTGCTGTCTAAATTGTCAACCCCATCTCTCACTTTGCTTATGCTTTGTACAAACATAGTGGTATATACTTGCACTTTGACAGTATCTATCTCTCGTGCTTGTAACTGATTGTATAACAGGTCGACAGCTACCATTATATCATGAAATAAAAACAGTAAGAACTGAAACTCTCTGTCTTGTAGTGTTCTAGCAAAGCCACGGGCTTCAGTCTGACTTTTGTAATCAAACTCATCATTGTCTTCTATGGCGGCAAAACATTTCTCAAGGTCCTCCCTATGTTCATAGATTAGGTTGACTGTACGGATGTTAAAGTTCCAACGAGTTGAGGATCCCCTTGGAACGCATTTGTCCACAATCTCATGAAGTTCTTCCGTTCTTTTGGGGGAACGTGAGAAGAATGCTGCCATGCCTCCTACATCCTGAAAGAAAATCCGTGTCTCGGTGATCTTTGATACTGCCTGTTGCATAATAAGATTAAGTTGGTGGGCGTAACAGTGCACATAATGAGCGTTAGGGTACACATCTCGAATTCTTTTCTGTACTCCACTAAGGCTTCCACTCATTACGGACGCACCATCATAGCTTTGTGCGATAAGTTTTTTTTTTTGAGGCAGCTCTGGAGAAATTAAGCTCAGTTGCAGCAGTATAGCTGCAGTAATGGTTTCTGCACTAGAGTCTCTTAAATGTGTGAAACCATAGAACCTCTCCACAACTTGTCTGTCATTGTCAAGGTACCGAAACACTAATACGGACTGTGTTTTAGTGGCCACATCAGTGGTGTCATCAGCCTAAATAGCCACAAAGTCTGTGTTTTGCAACTCTTGCACAATATGGCTTCTCATAATTTCGAGCATACACTCAAGGAGTTCATTTTGTATTGTTTTAGAGGTGCCCTTAAAGACTGTAGCACTTGCTAAATGGGCTTCCATTTCCTTGTCTATGCTTGCTATTAAATCCACAAGGCCTCTGAATATTCCAGGTTTTGAGGAACTTTCTGATTCATCATGGCCTCGCAATGCCAGTTCGAAAGCACCACAGAAATGAATGCAATCAATTATTTTGGATAGAATCTGTCTGTTCCTATCAACTGCTTCATTGTGTTTCTGTATTGTTTTGCAGTATGCATCGTTTATCTGCTGCTTAATCGGTGTGTCTTCCCCCAACATTCCCAGTCTCGTCAGGTTTTCCATATGCTTTCTTGTGTGTGCATGCTTCTTTATTTTTTCAGACAAATGCTTCAAGTCTGTTACTCCTTCATTTGTCCAAGAAAACTCACCACCAAACAGCAAGCAGGGGAAGCAGAACAGAGAATTTCTTAAAGGGCACCCTGTAAGCCAATCAGCTTTTGTGTACCAGGCGTTTGAGAATGTACGTGTGGACAATTTTCCTCTGTCCTGTGAAGTTTTCTGTAGTTTTATGTCAGGCCGATGAGGTCCTAATTGCTTTATATGTAGTTTCTCTTCAAGTGGCCGTGCCTGGAATGACCTTCTAATTAGCTGTTCTACTGTATTCATCATGCCGATGCTGGCCTTACCAATATGAAAGAAACCTGTCACTCACGTCACATGAAGAAAATGTAAATGGGGAAATTCTAATTCTGTAGCTCGTATGTATGACTGCTTAATTCTTTACTGTAAAGCTCGTACATGCTTTACTTCTCTTCTCTTCTGCAGACCATGCAAGCCAAGCACTTTCCTTTGCCACTGCAGCTGCCCTGTCTTGGTACTTCTAGCATGAGAAAAGGAGATCAGAGAGGATATTGGGTACTGGTACTGGTAAACTGCAGCTGGTTAGGCCTGGCCCTGTTTGCCGCTTTTATAGTAAGAACAACTTTACTAACTTCTTCCTTCTCAAAGCTGCCAAACAGTTTAAGAAAACACGCAATTTTGAAAGAGCTAAGTTTTGCACATTTGCAAACACCCGATAAATTTTCAATTTATTTGTAAGATTCAATCATAAACCTGTTTACAGCATTCGTCATTCGGACTGCCTATGATGCCCAACTAACTATATGCTCAAATCGGCTTATTTTTGCAGGTTGAAGAACCTGCACGGTGGAGGAACTGCTGCTTCGTTTTGATATTTAGTTGAGACCCGCTAGCTAAACTAAAAAGAAGAAACATCTCTAACAATTGCATTTGAAAAAAATATATATATATTGCGTGAACTCGACCCAATGGTTTTTGAGTGCTTTACATTAGCACCAGTTACGTCACACAATTATTTGGTTGGCGCAGGGAGGTTCAGTGATTTGCCCAGAATCACAGGATGTTGTTGAGCCGACGCCGAGGCTCGAACCCGGTTCTCCGACTCCAAGGTCGGCAGCTCTAGTCGTAAGGCTGCATCCTCTCCCCTCACCTAAAGAAAGGTTTATCCTGTTCACTTTTGTTCCTATCTCGAACTAGCTGTATGTGACATTTGCACTCTCACAGTCTCACTACACCAGGAGGATTCGTTGTTTGTTACATATCTACTTTAACCCCTTGACTGCTGTGTTCCATACGTAACGTTTTAACGTTAAACATGTCCCAAATAACAATTCCTTTACTACTCCTTCTGTAGCCTTTTAAAACATGAATTTGTCACCAGTTGAGGCCTCGGCGCCTCAAAATCCATTAATGAAAGCTCTGGAGCGCAGAACCTTCGGTAGGTTATGAGATGCTTGCATGAAAATAAATATTCAGAGTGAAACAATATCCGCACACTTACATAAAGGTTGTCAACTACAACATGAATTTGTCACCAGTTGAGGCCTCGGCGCCTCAAAATCCATTAATGAAAGCTCTGGAGCGCAGAACCTTCGGTAGGTTATGAGATGCTTGCATGAAAATAAATATTCAGAGTGAAACAATATCCGCACACTTACATAAAGGTTGTCAACTACAACATGAATTTGTCACCAGTTGAGGCCTCGCGCCTCAAAATCCATTAATGAAAGCTCTGGAGCGCAGAACCTTCCATAGGTTATGAGATGCTTGCATGAAAATAAATATTCGGAGTGAAACATATCCGCACACTTACATAAAGGTTCGGTTGTCAATTATTATTGTCTTGAGCAGGGATCCACGTAT
Source organism: Calotriton arnoldi (assembly GCA_963921515.1). Lineage (NCBI taxonomy): Eukaryota > Metazoa > Chordata > Amphibia > Caudata > Salamandridae > Calotriton > Calotriton arnoldi. The sequence goes on along the minus strand of CAWUFW010008870.1, from coordinate 411,659 downwards.
CGGCACACGCACCCCAGTAGTACACCGTCACCGCCACGAGTGTTGAGTGTGTGGCGCGGTGACGACGAACTGCAGACAGAGTGCGCACCTCAAAGGCGAAATGGCCAATCACTGTTCACATAATAAGCCACAGTGATTGGCCATAGTTGCGCGGCACCCAATGCTTTGTTTGCAGGCTGTCTGGTGTCTAAGCCAATCCAGAGACGCTGCATTAGCAGCGCCTGGATTCGCTAGAGCACGAATAGGGCTCGCCCATAGGAGAGACCGGGGGCTGCTGCATGAAGCAACCCCCTCCCTCGATCTCCTGCTCAGTAGTGGCTGGCTGGCTGGCTGGCTGATAGTGCGCATGTTCGGGCTGGTCATAAAAATGACCTGCCCAAACTCGAGCATGCGCATTACGCGCCGCCGCCGCAGTGAAATGTGTGTCACTCAAACCATAGACTAGAGTGCTCGTCCCCGGCCCCACCCCCTTCATCGGCCGACGGATTGCCGGCTCTCAAGTCAACCTGACTTTGACTTGCGTACTGAGCAGGGTCTGCGCGAGACAATTTAATTAGTTTTTAGCAATGAAGCAATTTAATCTGAAATTGCTTCATTGCTTGCACCGTGACCGCATGTCTAGTGGGGCAACGCCCCAGGGCAACAATGGACGCACCGCCGCTGTGTGGCATAAAGCCACGCAAAGTGGCTTAGCACCGCACTGTAAATATGGAGCAGGGCATTGCGCCACCGGAGTGTCGTAAAAAGTGACGCTCTGGTGATACAATGCCTTGTAAATATGCCCCACAGAAGGAACAAATCGCCATTAATGATTGTTTATGTGCAGGAAGGTCTCTCTTCCTGCACATAAACAATCATCCCTGCAACGCAGGCACCCTTGCACCATGGCGCAAAAGTGTTTGCGTTGGCGCTAGGCAGCTTTTTTAGCACTGGCGCAAGGGAAAATACAGGGCTGTGCCATATTCTTGTGAATACAGTCCATCCCAGCGTTTTTTTAAATGACCCAGCATGGTGCTGCTAAATTGCTTGCAGCACCGTGCTGTGTCATTTCTATGTAAATATGCTCGTGTGTGTCTCAGACGTGCTTACTGCTTAGCAGCCTTGACGTATGTTAAGTAAATTACCAAGACGCATTAGACGCGGATTTAAGAGATTTATTACTCCAAGAAGGTTTATGTGGATTCCGAAGAATGTCGTTTGGCTGCCTTAAGCATCCTCAGTATGTCTGAGATTAATGCACAATTTATTTAGGAATAAAAACAAGCAATGTACGTCCAAGATGATATTTTAATACATGTTCCTACACACACAGGCCTCGAAATGTCCTGCAAAAAGGAAAGGTGCGGTATTTATCTAAGAAAATCAATTGGAGCCTTTTTAGGACAGCGTGGGCGCGAAGGGCAGGAAGTCAACATTGATTTTTACAGGCAACATGGGAAGCCCCTGCACCTAAAAGCAAAGGACAATTGCTGTGTATTATGGGATTTAGCGAATATTACACAAAATGTGTAAATAATTTCTCTTGCAAAATGACGAAGTTATTATGAGCAACAAATTGAAAGAGGATGTATGTACTGTGCCGACATTAGAGTTTTTTGATGTATGTGAATGCGTGGGCTTATAGACTAGGGGCAATTCTTCCTGAACACAAAGGGAAACATGGCGTTGCTAAAGTGTGCAACCAAAGCTATAAGACTCACCTAATGTGATTATGCTGCTCTAGAAAGTAATGCTGTAGCATGAATGTGGGCAGGAAGTCAAAGTAAAGAATATATATGGAGTGCACCATATGTCATCAGAACACATCATAAAATGGCGATGGCAGAGCGGTGCTGTGTTATGCAAGTATATAGCAGACAGCCACCCCTCCAGACCCCTCTCACCTGTTTGGTCCAGCAATGCTCCTCGGTCCAGAAATGTGCATCAGCAGTAGAGGGTGTGCCCACAAAAGGTCTTTCGGTAGGGCGGTCTGTGAACAGGCCTGGCATGGCTTGTGGGGTTTGTGCTGAATAGATTTTTTTTGACAGTGGTGACCTGAAAGAAAGGGTGGTGTCTTCTGATTTCAATGGCCAAACCCAATGAGCGATCTGTGCCTTGCGGTTGTCTCTGCTGTATGGCTTGCAGTGGTGGTGTAGTTTTTGGTAATTTAACAACTTGTGTCAGCTCTGTGGAGTACTCCGTCATCTTGGTGTTCTGACAGAAATGTATGATATACAGGCTATTGTTGAGCTTACATTTTAGTGCATTGCTTTTGTGAGTGTGCGAGTGGAGCGGATATTGGTGATTGCCTTGGGGAGCACGCTACTGCCTATTATAAGTGTGCGTGTAATGCTCCTATTTTATCGATCAAAAGGGCCTGGTTAAGGCATGCAGATTTGTGCAAGACCAGAAAACTTGTAATGCTGTGATGATACCTAGTTTTCCTGTTGCCCCGAACGGTGAAACAGTACTGTCTTTTATCCCAGCCTCTGCCAGATGGTTTACAGTAGTACATTTTTGTTCAGCCTTCTTCACTATTCCAATACACCCTGACAGACAGTTTCTCTCTGCATTCTCAATCTCAGTGGTCCAGTTAATTTGGTGTCCCCTCTGAGTCACTATCCATCTTCTCTCAATAAAGATCTGAACTTCCTTGTACGAGGATCTCCTTTATTTCAATGTGTAGATGATCTATTGCTGGCCTCTCAAGCCTTGGGCCAATGCAAGACTGTATATGCTCACGGAGTTGTCTAAGAAAAGGCACAAAGCTTCTAGAGAAAATCTGAATATCTGTCTTCCACGTATTAGATAAATAGGTCATGAGATCTCAGTGGGGGAGAGGCGCCTGTCTGCAGGTCGTATTGAAGCCATCCCTCAGTTACCCAGACCAGTCACCATCTCTCAGGTATGCACTTTGCAAGAAGTGGCAGGTTTTCACAGTCAATGGATATTCAGATATTTAACTATTGTTAAACACCTTCAGGATTCTGTAAAGAAAGATACGCCAGACCCTTCACTTTCGATCAAAGAGAGGGCAAGCTTTTATGTCTTTAAAACAAACTATATCATCTGCCCCTGACTAGGACTCCCTGATTATAAAAACCATTCACTTTGTATTGTCATTAAAAAAGCTGGTTTGCAAGATCACAGAGATCAAAAGAAACCGGTCACATACTGCTCCCCTACTCTTGATGCATTTGTGGCAGGACTTTGCTTATGAGTCATGACGACCACTGTCCATCTCGCAGAAGCCTCAGATAACACTTCCCTTGGCTCCACTCTCATAGTCACTGTTGACTATGCAATAGTTGCCCTTTTGCTCACTTAAAATCAACATTAGTCCATGGCGAGACTATTCCAATATGAAATTATCTGTTGTCTGCGTCTCATATCCTAGTTCAATGTCCAGTGAGCACCAAGACTGTCTCCTTGTATCTGCCCCTCTGACTAAGACCCATATTGCTCTCTCACACACCAATAACTTATTGTGGTCTTGTGTATTATGTTGATGGATTATGCATCATAAATGACCATCACTCATTAGTGTCTGGTTGTGCCATATGTACACTGTATGTAGTTGTTCAAAGCCTTTGGTTACTTCAAGTACACTAAGCTCAAGTTGCTGAATGGGTTGGTCTTACCTGTGCTTGTATCCTTGTCGCTTAACAGATTGTTGCCATATTTACTGACTCAAAATATGCCTTTGGAGTAGCCCATGATTTTGGGATCCCCAGGATGCAATGGGGATTGCTTACATCAGCCGGAACCACAATTAGAAATAGCACTGTGTTAAAGGATTGCTTGATGCTCTTATGCTACTGTCCAAACTTGAGATTGTAAAGTGTGCTGCAATCTGTCTACTCAAGATGAGGTGTCTAAGGGGAATGCTTTTGCTGATCTGACTGCTAAAAGGGCTGCTTTCTCCTCAAGTCCTGAAGTCACTCGGTTTGTTTCTGAGACTCTTGACTCTCATGCCAACACTCAAAGACTTGTCCGCTTTGCAAGAATGTGCCTCTGAGGTCGAGAAACATGCTTGGATGAAACAGAACTGTAAAAGGGTGTCTGATGGAGTGTGGGGTGACAGCACCAAGAAAGTGGGTGCAACGAGATTCTTCCTCCTCAGCCTCTCCCGACTGTACCACGGTATTACTCACGTCAGTAGAGATGGCATGATTCATGCCAGAAGTACCCATTGACTTGCTCCAGTCTTCCTTTCTGTTGCCCAACAGTGTTGCCACTCCAGTGACAAACAGTCAAGCCCCTGATATTGGAAAGGAAACCAAAACCACTCCTACTGCTCACTCAACTTCAAGAGGCTCCTTCCACCACATTCTCATTATATTTTTCCAAGTGCCTAAATGTAATTCCTATATGTACATAGTGGTTCTAGTTTGCATGGTTTTCTGGCTGCAATGAAGCTCATCCCCGCTCACATGGTGATGCAATTACACGAGCCAGAAGACCTATAAACAATTTCATTCCTAGATTTGGGGTTGACCTTTGAATAGGATGGAATAAGCACAATCATTTTGCATCTACTGCAGTGGCTTTACTATGCAGCATGCATCCTGCACAAACACAGGAACATTGAACATCTTGGACTCACAAGGCACTCCCCTCACTTTCAACTCACACAGGCACAACACTCTGCACTCACAATACATACACTGCACTCACACTGCTCAACCTACTCACTTGGCCCCTTCCAGTGGCGTAATGAAAGTTGAGGGGCCCCCCCCTGCAAGGTACACGGAGGGGCCACCACTCCGGATTTAATCCAGCGCTCTCAGACCTGAGTACTGTGCTGAGGGGGCCTCCTGCAGCTCGGGGCCCCCGCACCATGGGGGATGCGGGGGGCCTGTGTTACGCCCCTGGCCCCTTCACTCACCCTGTTCACCCTACAGATACTTGGCCACTTCACTTACCCTGCACTTGCTCAAGCACTCCGCTCACCCTGCACGCAGAAGCTACCTGGCTAAGGGCTCTACAAGGTTTACATTCCCAGCAGCGGCCGGCACAGGTAAACGCGGTGGGGCGGGCAGGGGTGGGAGGTTGGGGGAGTCAACAGACGACGGAATAGATATAATTAAATAAATAAATACCTATTCCCTCGTGTGTCAGCTTGCTCCCCTGCCGTGCCCTGCCCCACTGCACTTACCTAAGCCGGCCGCCGCTGCTGTCTACATCAGGAAATAATCTGGGCTTCCTGAAAAGATATACGAAACTGGATTAATAGCCTGGCTTCTAGCTTTAACAGCTCCAGCTTTTATTCCAGGCCTGGGTTAAAGATAAAAATCTAGACTATTAAATAAATGAATACAAGCCATTGTTCTTCCAGTGACTGAATTCCGTGGCAAAAGCTGGTTTCAGATCACGGTTTCCCCACCGAACAAATTGTGTTACCTGGCAACATCTAACCTATTTCCAGCGGCGTCTGGCTCAGGTAAGCGCAGTGGGCGGGGCAGGGCGCGGCAGGGGGGGGAAGCCGACAGACGATGGAATAGGTATTATTTATTTAATTATACCTATTCCGTCGACTGTCGACTTCACCCCCCCCCTCCCACCCCAGCCCCACCGCGTTTACCTGTGCCTGCCTCCGCTGTACATTCCAGTGGTCCCTTACTTGGCTATTCATTCTCCTCTGTCAGACCACATCATACTTTTGTTGAGATAGTAACAATCGTAATGTACCCAAATGAGGCTCAACCAGTTCCCTAATACAAGTGCCCTAACCATGTCCTAGTAGTCTGTTTATTTCTATTCTTGGCACTCTGTCTCTCTCAGATTCTAACTTTACCTGATAGAAGTGTGGTGCCCATTCCTAAAAGTGTGTTTCAAAAGAGGGGAGTGATTCTGTTATGGACCTGAGGGGCTGGAATCAGTTATGCAGTACAGTAACAGGGTGCCTCTCGGACCATTGATTATCAAATCTTTTTACTACGCAGGTCTCTTATTGATACCTCCGAGTGTGTTTACATAATAAACTTAAATTTCTTCAATTCATTTTTAGCAGTGTCATCGTTTTCCCAAAAATCAACACAATTTAGACAAATTACTTGTCATTTCAACCTTGCATATTTACTTCATTCTTTTTTTGTTTTAGTTTTCTCCTTTGGATCAAACAATCATTATCGCACGGTGATAATTTTTTCAGAATTGCTACCTTTTTCAGCAAATACTACACATAAAAACTCTATATACAGTGCATACAAAAAACTATGGGAGATCTGAAAATTTACAAACAATACATAAACAACTCAGTGTGTGTTTGGACAGTCCTACTGTATTAGTGTGTATCGGGACCAGTTTTCCTCTTTCTCCTCGATACTTATTTAATATAGGGTCCGATAAATAGAGGTCAGAGAACACCTGAAAAAGTCCATGTCTGAGCTGTCCAAGTCCAGCTTAGAATGTGTTTCTTTAAGCACTTAATTGTTCTCAACGGAAATACTCTTGGCCTCAGTGATAGGAAAGGGGTGTTGTGCCGACGCATTTCGACCTTCGTGTGGGGACCATGAGGATTTCAAGAAGGTCTTCCTCAGGGCTGGGAACTTCTGTGTAGGAAACTAGTACATGTCACGGTATATCTTGGCCTGGCATGAATGCCCGGAAGATGTGGCTGGGCGTCTGGGTTGTGTTTCCTGGTGGAAATTAATTATTTCACTGCTGTATGAGTGCTTTTCTATGAATTTATCCCTACAGGACACCACTCTTTCATTATGAGTATTTTTCCGGCCTACCATTGCAGCCTGTAGTGCAGTTTTAAACTGCCAATCTGACCTGGCAAAAAAACAACATTTGCCAGGCCTAAAGTTTGCTTTGTAATACATATAAGTCACTCCTATTGTAGGCCCTAAACAGCCCATAGGGTAGGATGCTTCCTAATTAAAAGATAGGACATGTGGTTTTAAGTTTTACACCTCCTGCTAGTGAAAAACTCCCACATTAATTTTTCACTGCTGCAAGGCCTACCTCTCCCATAGGATAACATTGAGTTACAGTATTCCATTGAATAAATACCAACTTTTGATAGGACCCAGGTAGAAATGTCATGTTTGGACTCAAATTAATTGTAATTTAAACTCCTCTTTAATGGCAAAGTTGGATTTTAGAATACAATTTTTAAAATGCCAAAATTAGAAAGTTGGCATTTTCCTGCCCTAAACTTTCTCAGGGCGCCTAGGAGTTTCCAGTTGCCTAGGCCTGCTTATTGTTCCCCCATCAGGAATACATATTGGTCCCAGACAGTGAACAATAGGACCTGGGTGTAGCTGGAAGAGGGCCATCTTGCCAGGATGGGAGTGGCAGAGCTGTTACCTACTCTACTTACATTTCAAAGGACTGACACCAGAACACTCACAAAGGAACTTGACACCAGCCTATTGTCACCCTAGACCCTTTGGAGCTTGGGCAGGGGACGAAAGGGGAAGGAGGGAAGTTTCCAGTACCAGATATGGGTGTACTAGAAGTTTCCCCCACTTCAAAGGCGGCACTACGTATAAATATTGGCCCTCCTGCGCTACTCATCAGTACACTCCAGGACCTGTGGACATTACAGAAGAAGGACTGCCTTGTTACCAGAGGACTTCCCTGCTGCTTGAGGCCTGCCTTATTCCCCAGAGGACAGCCGTGCTGCTTGAGACCTGCCTTGTTGATCAGAGGACCTCCCTGCTGCTTGCGGCCTGCCTTATTTCCCAGAGGACCTTCCTGCTGCTTGAGGCCTATCATGTTCTTCGGAGGACTGCCCTACTGCTTGAGGTCAGCCTTGTTCTTCAGAGGATGGCCCCGAGGCTTGAGGCCTGCCCTGCGCTCTGTGAAGCAAGACTGGACCTGCTCCCTTCATCACAGGCTAACCTGAGTGACTCCAAGGGTCAGTTGGCTGACCTCCTGTTCTGAGCAATAGGGATACAACAAGCTCCAGAGTCTTACCTGCAACTGGACCTGCCTGAGCCCTGCTGGCCTCTGGTGGAGTGAGTTCCTGAATCCTAAGAGGTACTTCCCCTGGTCCTGGACCCTTAGCTGGCATCAGTTGATCTCCTCCTGTGAAATCCTAAAGTTTTGAACTCTGCGCACCAGACTTTGAGAAGGTACATTTTTCAGCTGAACTAACCTGGCCCTTGTATCCAGCCCACACTCCATTGCAGTCAGCCTAAACTTGTGACTTTGTCTAGCGGATTCTAATCTAGAATCCTTAAAAATTGTTAAGAGAGGACACATTTCCCTCCTTTTAATTGAGTCTAAACAAAGTTGCAATTACAGCAAAACAATTAAAAGCACAATAGAAGCATACTATAACCAAGCAACTCATGTGGCATGACTACAACCACAGCAAAAAACATTAAACAAAAAAAAATCCAAAACAAACAAAACAATGCTAAACTAATGAAATAAATACATGTTGAACTTGATACTTGACAAAAACCGACCCACAACTCATATGAAAATGAAGTAACGTTTTGCAATTAATACATAACAAACTCCTGATACTTGGCTGAAACTGACCTGCGATGTTTGTGAAGATGAGTTTTGCTACCACCTAGGGATTGAAACCCCAAAAAGACATCACCCTTGTTCTACTCAAGCTCAGAGTTGTAATTTTCCGTACTCAAACTTTCTTTCGCACATTCCTCACTCACTTTCACGATCCTTTCACAATTCCACCACTGGCCATTAGGTAACCTGACTGCACTGGATTTTTCACTCACCTCTTAAACCAACTAAGGACCACTGAGTCTCACTTCCCCCTTTATTGGGTTGATTTTCGGTAATTTTACATGCACCCAATCACCTCTGCTGATATCTAGCTTCTTGGCACATCTAATGGACTCAAACTGGCTTTTGTTTTTTTATCTGATGCTTCTGAATCTCATCAAAAAGAACAATTGATGAAAGGAATGCTGGACATGTCAAACACTCACCGCCAGTCAGAGATCTGGCCCTAAATTCATCGTTTTTCTGCTCACTACACCATTCCAGTTTGGACCCAGCCATATGCAAATCAGCCAGGCTAGGTCCTCTGTGTACAGGAAACAAGCATCTTAGGACCAGTTTCGGCATGTCACTGAAAATTAAAACAATCTATGGCAGTGATAATTTGCACATCTTTACTTGACCAATCGAGAGCCCTTAAATGCAAATAATATTTTTTTTAAATGACTAGCACTCTGATTCTAAATGTACATTACGTGTTTGTTTATTTTGCTTCTATGGTTTACACAAAGCCGAATAAAGACTTATTGGACTCGATTAGATAGGTCATTCAAAAACTCATCTCATGTGAGAATAATTGAACATAATTGTCTGTGGCTACGATCTTAGGCACACTGTCAGATTCAAACATCTCTCAGCGACTCCTTGTCAATTTTGGTAGTCACTCACACAATAGGCACTAATCCATTTGGAAGTATAATCCACTAGAACCAAAAGATACCTTTCCGGAGGAGATACCAACTCAAAGCGTCCCATTATGTCTAGTCTTCTTTGTTCGCGGCTCCACAGGCACCTCTAAAGTAGAAAAAGTAGAAAACAAAGCCTTCAGCTTGTCACCACTGGCACATTGATTACAATCTTGCACTACTTCCTCTACTTGTTTATCCATCCTCAGCCACCAAATATTGCTCTCTTACTCTAGCTTTGGTGAGATTCCTACCAAAATCTCCCTCATGGGCCAGATTGTTTCTCAAGCCCCTCGGAGGTACCAACCTTTCACCTCTACACAATTGCCCATTTTCAAACCACTTTTCATAACAGACATTCTAAAATCTCTAGGAGTTTGAGAGAAGGTTGACCAATCCTTATGCCAACCTTCAATCACAAAATTCCTTAACTGCAAACAAAACTCATCCTGCTCAGGGTCTGTACTAAACTTTGGCTCACTCAAAGCACATTCCTTAAACCAGTTAATAGATTATGTATTTTCCTCAAACGTTATGCTTCCTCCAGAGGTAAACATAATAAGCAATCTGCTTCAGCATTTCTTATCCAAGGTATGTACTCAACCTGAAAATTGTACTTCTCCAACCCTTCAACCCCTCTTAATCCATAGCATGGCCCTTTCTGACCCTGCAAGTGAATAATTGACCAAGAGGTCGGTGATCATCCTTGAGACAAAAGGAAGACCACACAAGAAAAATCTGAAATGGTGAATCACCCATGACAATGCAAGTGCTTCCTGTTCGATGTGGGTAACGCATCTCAGCCCCATGTAGAGAAGGGGAAGCAAATGCCACCACCTTTTCATCACCATCAACTTGCTGAGCTGATACTGCCCCATTTTCTTTTACACTGGCATCATCACTGGCTTAACGAAACTTGAGGGGGTCCCCTTGCAAGGTACGTGAAGGGGCCCCCTCCGGACATTATCAGGAGCTCTCCAGCCAGGGTATTGCACTGAGGGGCCCCCCTGGAGCTTGGGCCCCCCCGCACCGTGGGGGCTGCAGGGACCTGTGTTACACCACTGGGCATCATGGATCAATACAGCCTTCCAGTTGGCATCAAAATGCCCCAATATGGGCAATTTACCCATCTCTCCTTTCACAAAATTGAAGGCCTGGCCGAATTCATCGGGCCATTAAAACCTAGTGCCTTTTTTCAATTGCATACTAAGAGGTTGAATTATGCTAGCAAATCCCTTGATGAATTTGGAATAATAGTCTGCAAGGCCTAAAAAGGAACTAACCTGATCCTTATCTCAGGGAACTGCTGCCTTTGCAATCAACTCAGCCAATTCCACCTGGGACTAATCATCTCACCTGATTTTGTGTGTCCTAGATAAGATGCAATGCCCACTCTAAACTTACATTTCTGTTTTTTGAGTGAGCCTCAGACTCCCTCAACTTACACAGTACTTTCTTCAAAGCCTCATCAGGAGTTCCTCTGTCAAACCCATATGCTAAAATGTCATCCTCAACGAACACCACTTTCTTGAATCGAGCCAGTAGTTTAGTCATGATCCTCTGAAAACAGGCAGCAGCAGACACAAACCCAAAAGGCATTCGCAAAGATCGGAATGCACCATAGGAAGTAACAAAAGAGAGGAATGCTTGAATCTTCATGAGAAACAATGCTGGCATTAGAAAGTAAAGTCAAGGTTTTTGACATGTTCGGCAAAGGTTGTCAGTCAACCAAAACGTTTTGATTGAGATCGCGTAGATCCACACACATTCTAATCTTGGTCCCGGCCTCCTTGACCACCAGTACTACTGGTGCCAGCCATTCGGAGGCTTCAATTTCCTCAATAATGCCCATTTCCAACATCTTGTCAAACTCTTCGCACAAAGCTTTCATCAGGTGTGTAACTTAACCAACTTCCCACAACCTGGCATTATCCTTCAAAATAATGTATGGGCAAGACGCACCTAAATCTTTCCCAAAAACATCGCCAAATTCAGAGACAATATCTTCATCCTTACCTATATTATTTATCAAGAGAACTTGGTCTGGGGAATTAGGATTCATGCTGATGCCTAGGTCCGTCTAATCGCTCTATCCCAATAGGTTGACTCCCTCTTGGCTGCACAAATTTTTCCCACCCTCTACTTTGAATGAAATTTTCATCACGGCAAACTCATTCAAATCATTATTGATTCCTCAATAACATCCTGGATTTAAATAGGGTGGTGAGCCTACAATGTTGTCTTTGCCATAGATCTTCTCCCAATTCTTGTTGCCAATTATGACTGAAAGGCAACCCTGAGTCAACCAGCACTGTTGCTTTTTTCCCTTCAACTTCTGTTACATATTCAGACATGCAAACTGCCCTCCATCAATCACATTGTTCACCTCATTTACTTTGTCACACTACTTCACCCGTACAATATGTCCCTGCATTTGGTCAAATCCGCCTTCCTCAAAGTTTTGCACTTTAAACCCTTTACACACCCTTCAAGATGGCCATGTTTTCCACATTTCCTACCATTAGCATTGCATGCAAAACAATTTGGTCTATTTGCCACATGATCTAGACATCCACACTTGTAACATTTGTTTCTTTGTCCCTTTGACACATTTAAATGTTCTGCACCAGTTTTTTGCATCATTACGCTTTCTATTTGTTCCTCTATCGCATTTCCTTTGTGTTCAATTACGCTTTCAACTACACTTGCCCCACTTCCCCTCATTTTCTTGACCCAGTCAGAAGTATGCTCCATACTTTATATAATACCAATAGCTTCTTTGAATGAAGGATTTCTAGCAAATAATTTTTCTTGATCCCTTGTGCAGCGAACAAGTTGGCCCCTAGTTAGTGAATCGGTTAGGTCACCAAAATCAAATGTACATGCTAAGCTTCTCGAACATACTATATACATTTTCCACCTTTGGCTTGACTAGGGTTGAATAAGTTGTGTCTTTCTGGTACTATAGTTATAGATTCTTTGAATTGAATACTATATTTATATGTAGACTAAAATTTGTTTCCAACATCTCTAGGTTCTCCTTTTCCTATCAATAATTCTTCAAGACTCTCATAAATGTTGCATCATTCTACTCTTAAACTATTGAATAAAACTCGTTGTTTTCTGGTTGCTGAAAATTTCTCACACCAATTGCTATTAAGTAAGAGTCGAGCAATTTCCTGTATTTCTTCCACTGTAGTATATGGTTGCTAGTCGCTGAAAAGAAATGTGAGGACCGTGACATACTAATAGCTACCATGTTCAATTAAAACAAGAAATTTAAATAAAACAATAAGGTATAATATCAAACTAAAATAATGAGTCAAAATAAACAGGAGGTTTTAACACAAATGTAAAATTAACAGTTGGAGGATTTACGTTGCTCATGAAGGGACAGATTTACAAGGACTGGCGCATCCGTGCATATTAGCAGGGATGCGCCAGTACCGATGCGACACGCAATTCTACCCTTGCACCACCATGGATGCGTCGCATTTACAATGCGGCGCACCGTGGCGCAGGGATAGACAGATGCGTGTCGCATCTGATGCGTAAGGGCGGCGCATTGCTGGAGTCATGTCGCAAGCGCGACGCAACTCCAGCAATGTTCAGGGACCGCCCATACCCAACGTGCTGCGCCACTCCTTACGCCTGCTTGAAGCAGGCGTAAAGTTTTGTCGCAGCGGCCTCTGAAAAGTGACTCAGTGAAATCTTGTAGATTTCACTGCGTCACTTTTACGAGGCTTTTTCCGACAGAACGCCCACCCTGCATACATTAAACCTGACGCAGGTTTAATGTGTCGCAGAGCTTTACAACGTGACGCATCTCCCTAGATGTGTCACGTTGTAAATAAGTCGCAACGTGGCGCATGGTTTACGCTGACGCTGCGTCACAGAAGTGACGCAACGGCGGCGCAAATGTGTCGCAAGGGGCTTGTAAATCTGCCCCACACTGTCTAATGTTGATCTATGTAATACAGTAAAACCAGTGCTTAAAATGGACCGGTACTGAGCAGACACTTTTTTATTTTGAGAAGGAGTACCTGCACTTCTCAAGAAAGACGTAATACTTGTAATTGGAGAGTACAGACATGTCTCAGAAACAAGCAGCAGGTACTCTGATGTGGAGTACCTGCATTTCTAATTTTCCATTTCAAGGACTGAGTAAACGAATTGAATGATGCTGTTGTCATTACAGTCAATGGTTATATGAATTTGAGTTCTTCTGGATAATGTCCTGTTCAGGTTAAAAAAAACAATGCATTGGTTTCCCACACAGAAAATTCTTACCCAGTAGTACAACGGCTGTAGTTATTCATGTCACCGTGTTCCCAAAACATGTCCTTATTTTTATAATGCTGCTTGCGTTACACCACTAGATGGCAGTATAGTAATACAATATAAACTGCACAGTTAGTAGTATTTTAATTTGTTTTGTCAGGAATACAGTGATAAATAAAAACGTGTTAAGGTGTCGTATGGTTTGTATTTAACAAGTTTTCTTAAATGCGTGCACTTGAACTGCCACGCAAACGTGGCTACGCACACAACGTTGGCAACGCCACTGCGGGACTGCAAATGCAGTTGGCTCCAGCACATGCACGGTTACTGTTCTTCCGGCAGGCCAAATTAAAGTAAATTAAATAAAATGCAAAATCTCGATTAGGCAATCAAACGCTACCAATTGCTCCCTAGTGCCATGCTCCTTATATTCTTTGACAGCAAGCAAAAAGGCTCATTTTAACGAAAATCGTTTATGAGAGGTTGGTGGTGTGCACAGCTCGCCCCTCCTCGAGATTCACTTGTCGCCTATATTTTTGTTGGAACCGCCATAAAAAAAATGATTTCTTCCACAATGGGGGTTTGAAGAATTAGTTTCAATGTAACCTTCAACACCACCAAGATCCTCACAGCGGAAAATGACCAGATCAACGGATCCAGCCTTTGAAAACCAACACTCCAGATATGAACAATGTCAATGACATTCCACCAGAGTTCAAGGCACATGACCATAACATGAATACATATAATTTTGAAAAAATAGATGCCCCACTCAAAGATGCTAAGAGTTCATCAGTTTTTGGAAGAGGATGGCCATCAACCCAAAGAGCTTTGTTTAGACTCCTAAGCTCTATCCACATTAACTACCGGAATATTTCAGAAGAACTCAAAAAGACATACATTCACCCTTTGCTGAAGAAAACAAACTTGGACCCGCTGAACCCTGACAACTACAGACCCATTACAAATGGACCTTTCCTGGGCAAACTGATAGAAAGAGCAGCGTTCGCCCAGATGTCACAATTCATTGAAGAGAATGACATACTTTCAGACTTCCAAACAGGTTTCCGTCCGGGAAGAGGCACATAATCTGCCCTCCTTGCCGTCAGGGATGACCTGAAGAACACAGTAGACCGCAACGGGGTTACTGCACTTCTCCTCTTGGACCTCTCGGCTGCCTTTGACACGGTTGACCATGACACTCTGAAACAAAGACTCTATGAAGCCAGAATAGAGGGGACTGCTCTAGACTGGATCGCGTCCTACCTTCGAAACAGAACTAATCTCATCCATACCCCACCTTTCTCATCCAAACCATACTCCACAAAAGCAGGGGTCCCTCAAGGCTCCATCATCTCGGAAGTAAGAAACCTCGTAATGACCATGGACTCCAAGCTGTCGATGAATGCCCAAGTGGACAAACTAGCAAGATCAAGCTTGGTCACTATAAAAACGCTGCAACAAATTTTCCCTCATTTGGGATTTCCACACAAGGTCCAAGCTACCATCTCCCTTGTTCTGTCCAAACTTGATTACGCCAATAGCCTCTACCACGGATCACCTTTAACGACCTTGAAAAGACTACAACAGATTCAGAACTCGGCTGCCAGACTACTCTTGCATATCAAACCGTGAGACCACATCTCACCTGCCTTGAAAGCCCTGCATTGGGTACCGGTTGCCAGAAGATCCACGTTCAAGCTGCTTTGTATCACCCACAAAGCAATACATGGAATGGGACCACTCTTCATCAGGAATAAAATCACCAAACACATTCAACAAAGGAACCTCCGCTCTAAAATGGCACCTCGCCTCAAAATCCCAAGATACAAGAAAAAAACCATGGGTGGCACATCCTTCTCTGTTCAAGCAGCCAAACTATGGAACTCTTTACCCCCCAACATAAGATCCACGGACAGCCACCTTATCTTCAGAAAACTGCTCAGGAATTGGCTCTTCCCCACATA
Source organism: Calotriton arnoldi (assembly GCA_963921515.1). Lineage (NCBI taxonomy): Eukaryota > Metazoa > Chordata > Amphibia > Caudata > Salamandridae > Calotriton > Calotriton arnoldi. The sequence goes on along the minus strand of CAWUFW010008870.1, from coordinate 396,037 downwards.
AGCACCATACGCAAACAGAAATTTACAGCATATCCCTCTGTATATAATCATTTATTTTTACTTTAGATATGTACCCATCTTTGTGTATTGCTTTGTATAAACATGTAGAATAATTGTTTAAAAAAAAATGTAAAGTACAATAACACTTGAAAACCGGAGTTTATCTGGTGCATCTTTGGTCTACATGTACTTCTTTCATTGTGCATCTATGTACCTTCCATGTACTTGGATCTGTGTTTGTTACTTTCCTCCTGAAAAGCATATCCGATGCACTACCCTAATTCTCATCCTGTACCTCTATCAATTTCTTTAATCTACATATACCTACCTCCTTTATGCATCTATATACTTTCAATGTACTTATCCATCTATATATTTATCACTTTCTTCTAATTCAGCATATCCAATGCACTACCCTATTTCTCACCCTATACTTCTATCAATATATCTTCTAACCCAACTTTCTGACTCATCTCAAACTTTTCTACTACTCTTTCCAATGCACTACCCTATTTCTCACCCTATACATCTATCAATATATCCTCTACATCCACTCTCTCATTTATCCCAAACCCCATACCACTGCTATGATCCCCAAAATAACCCTTTCTAGTCTCTCCCTTACTCTACCCCTCCTTGCATCATCTGACACCTCTTTTACTATACCGATCCCCAAAACAAACCTTTCTAAACTCTTCCCTCTGACTCTTCCCCTCCACAACCCCTTTTTACTCATCCAAAAGCCTCCTCCTACTGCTATGACCTCCAAAAAAAATAAAAACCAAAATAATTCACTCTCCTATCCCTCCACTATCCTTTTCAATCAAAATAACAGACTAAAGATCACTTCTCAAATTTCATATTCCACTATACTAATTCACCACTAATCCTTTATGGGTCCCAGAGTAGCGTGCTACTCGCCAAAAAAGCGCTTCAACACCTCATCAGAGGTAAGCAAACATTATATAAATGCAAACCTTTTTCCCTCCGCTACCTTTCTCTATCCAACTGAATAACAGAACCACTCAAACTACTTTCATATTTCACTATACTAATTCAACACTAATCCTTATGGGTCCCAGAGTAGCGCGCTACTCGCCAATAAAGCGCTTCAACACCCCATCAAGGTTACAAGCGCTATATAAATGCAAACTTTTTCTACCCCTCCCCAACTCTTCTAATCCAAAAAACTGACTAACATATCCACCACTCAAATTACTTTCATATTTCACTATACTAATTCAACACTAATCCTTATGGGTTCCAGAGTAGCGTGCTACTCACCAAAAAAAGGGCTTCAAACCCCATCAGGGGTAGCCAGCGCTATATAAATACAAACCTCTTTCCCTCTTCTATCCTGCCGCTACCCTTCTCTATCCAAATAACTGAATAACATATCCACCACTCAAATTACTTCATATTTCACCATACTAATTCACCACTAATCCTTTTATGGGTTCCGGAGTAGCGTGCTACTCTCCAGAAAAGCGCTTCAACACCCCTTCAGGGGTAACACGCGCTATATGAATGCAAACCTTTCTCCGCCTTCTATCCCTCCGCTATCCTTCTCACTCCAAGTAACTGACTAATATCCACCACTCAAATTACTTTCATATTTCACCATACTAATTCACCACTAATCCTTTATGGGTTTCGAGAGTAGCATGCTACTGCCAAAAAAAAATAAAAAAATAAGGCGCTTCAACACCCCATCAGGGGTAACAAGCGCTATTTAAATACAAACCTTTTTTCCTCTTCTATCCTTCTGCTATCCTTCCGAATCCAAATAACTGACTAACCTATCCACCACTTTAATTACTTTCATATTTCACTATACTAATTCAACACTAATCCTTTATGGGTCCCGGAGTAGCGTGCTACTCGCCGAAAAAGCGCTTCGACGCCTCGTCAGGGGTAGTAAGCGCTATATAAATGTAATTACAATACAATACAATACACATTCTGAGTTCATTGTTCTTTTTATGAGCTACAACAATGGGTAACAACCATAAAGTAGACGCCGTGGGCTCAATCACCCCATCTTTGCTCAAATTCTTATGGAGGTCACTTAATTCTGCCATGATAATCAATGGAATGCATTGTAAGTTATGCTTTACAGGTAAGCTTCCTTCCTTTACTTTTATAACCTGTTGAAACTTGCTCACCTGATCCAGCTATTCGAAAAAGTTTTACGCCACTCTGCTATTGATTCCACATACGTAGCAGTATTTTCAGCATTACTAATACAAAGGATTTGAGGAAGAGAAGCAGGTCTCAAAACAATACCAAAGTGACACTGATGGTGTCATCCTAAAATATTGATTCCTTTGGCAGAAACAAACTTTGTCCACAGCAGAATGTTCATTAAATTGTATAATAGTTTCAAAATAACCTTCCAATTTTGACCCCATTAAAACACACAAGGTTTAGGCTAGGAGGTGAGAAGTCCTATAAAAGTCCACATTCAGAAATAGTATACCTAGAAATAATGGTGATGTTTGAACCAGAGTCTGTTAAAAGTCTTTGAAGTCTTCAATAAGATTCTTGCACAATAGCAAATCTTTCTCACGCATTATAACACGTAGTACCATGTTGCTTACACTTTTTGAGAGGCACTCTTGATCCTCATCCAACATTGAATGGACTTTGTAAAGATAACACATACATGTCAATGGACTCCGATGTGGATTGTTCTCTTGAGAGAAAAAAATGGTACCTCTTAAATATCATATTAAGAGGTTTATTAAAGTTATTTTCTAACCTTTTGACTGCCTCCTTATATTCACCCACTTTTTCTTCATCATCCTCTTGCACAAACTTTAGCAAGTCTTTAAAAATATATTGTCCTACCATGCCAAGAAAATGTTCTAAGCCATTTTTTCCTTCCTGGTCTAAATATGAACCCATTGATGGCTCCTAAGCAGTGGCGGTTGCTACCTGGAAACAGCAGTGGGGTGGGGTGGGGTGGGGAGGAAGAGGCAGGGGTAAAAAAAAAATCACTTACCTCCCAGCTGGCGAGTTGCTGCCTCTCCTACATCCTCTTCCTTGCTTCTTGGGGGAGAGAGGAAGCACCAGGGCTCCCTGCAGCGTTGTGATTGGTCTAAGCGCCATGACACAGCGCTCAGCCAGGGGCTGGAGGGGTGGGCATGTTCTCCACGAAGGCTGTAATACAGCCTGCATGGAGAACACGGTATGCACGTATATGACTGTTTTGGGCAGCCCGTGAGGGCCGGCCAAGCACTCATGCTTACATAGGGAGTGCAAACCACTCCTCCCACTGCTCTGAGAGCAGCCCCGCCCCACAAAGATGCTGCAACTGGGAAAACTAAAATAATAACCTCAAATTATTATCATTTTTTTTTTTTTTTTTTTTTTTAACACTGCAAAAAGCAGTAGGCCGACGCTCCTCCGCCTTAGTGGAGGAACCACCACTGCTCCTGAGTATGCATTAAAAACTCTGAAACACTCCTTTCATTTGATGGGTGGTTCACCTGGAGGTTGTAAGAAGGGGAAGCTGGCATGATAGCTTGCATGTTATGACAATAAGCGGTAGAAGTTCACGCAAATGTTACAAGAAAAGGAAAAATATCTGAAGATTCTGTAGAAGAAAAAAACTGTCCACAGTAGTGTATTAAAAACATGTAGTTGATATACTAATAATGTACTTGAAAAATAACAATACTGTTTGAAATGGCAGCCAGAAAAGATAAGATCGTCCAGAAACACTCGAGAAGTAAGTCGTACTTAGGACTTTACAAAATGGCTCACATTTGTATACAAGCGCTGAAATCCAATGTAATAAATAGAGAATGAGCCAATCCAAAATGTCAGCACGTGAGCATGACAACATCCCGCATCGAGTGGCCGCTGTCTGCTGCCTAATGAGCGATGACAAATATGAGATGCATTCGCACCACAATTCTGTTTCAGCAGAAGGAAAATTGTGCTGCAGACAGTCCGATGAGAATGTTGAGACTGTCGAAGCAGGATGCCGAACAGCTCTCCCCGTACGTTATCTGAATTCCTGTACATGCCATTACCATTTGGTGCCAGAAATGCCCAAAAAAAAAAAATCACAGTAACTGGCTTCCACAGTAGAGGTCGCGGTGTTCTATGCTGAAATCCTCGTAGCTGTAATGTCGTGGGCCCCAGGCCCACACAATAGATAAATAAGTGACACAGACACATGGTTACTGCACACATAACTGGCCTCGAGCACGTGCACTCGGGGCCTTTTATTGGCAGGGTCACCTGTGTTGGATGGGTGTGGGGTGGGTGTATGGCCAGTCCTCAAAGGAGTGGCTAGGAGACTAGAGCCTGTTGAGACACTAGAACGTGTCCAGCAGGACACTACATTCCTCTCAAACGTTATCGTCCAAGTTGTGGAAATTAATTAAAACAACTAAAACAAAATGCAGTCTCACAGCCTCGAGAGGAAGTCCGCAGAACAGTGCTGGACAGGTGCAGCTGGAAGCACCCGGGCATCTCCGCATGCATACATAATTTAACCAGCTACCACTGGGCACGAACACTGTGTAGAGTTAGTCCAGATCGTCTGACAGCATGTCAGTTGGCTCAATGTCCACACACACTGATGGTCAGTCCTGCGTGCTCTTGCTGTGATGTGGTTGGTGTCAACAGTTCAAATTTGGTGCATCAGGAGCGTCGGTGGAGTCCTGCTGCGGAGAGTACTCTTGGGGCGTCTTGGCTCGGTGAAGACGTCTTGCCAGGACTGGGATGGCATCAACGATGCTTGGAATGTTTCCTTTGATGTCCCGGTGCCTCCCGGTACCTTGTCAGTGGAGCAGCTTCCAGCCCATCTCTCATAGCAGGATACCTTTGTGCAGGAATGTCCTTGAGGCCCTTTATGCCGAGTTGCCACGGGACTGCATGGACTGTGCAGGGCTGCTTGTGGGCTGCCTCGGGTCCACTGCAGGTTTGCTGAGAGAATCATGGCTGAGTTGTTCGTGCAACAGCCATGGTAGGTGACACTATGGTCGGTGTGCTTGCCAACAGGACCCAGGTGAGGGTGGGCTGTCAATCTCTGGACCCTTGGTCTCTCACATTGCCAAGGGCACCTCGGCCTCTTGCTGTTTTGGGGTGTAAGGATCCACCCTGGTGAGGAGTTGCTCCTTCATTGGATTGGGTGATGCACACAGCAATGATGGTGTAGTTGCTCCTTCATTGGATTGGGTAATGCACACAGCAATGATGATGTAATTGCCATTTGATGACCTGGACGACACGTAGCGATGACTGGCTTGGAGTGAGGATGACTGGTGCTGTTCTCTCCCATGGCATGTGTGGTTGTGAGCAGAGATGCCATCTGGTTCAAGCAGCCGATGCTTGAGAACTGGTGGTCGCACTGGGAAGTGTGGGGGAGATAGGCAGTTTGCGCTTGCAGGTTGTTTACGTTTGGTTCTCCTGCTGTGCTGTTGCCAGGGACATTGCTCTTCCCGTCGGTGGCTGGCTTGTGTCTGTAGGTGCACTCGTGTAGTGGTAGAAGTCCTCAGTCTTGTCCCCTAGTTCATATTTTCTGCACACCTGTGGTCATCCGGTTCTTCACTGTGACAAAACTGTCACACTCCTTTTTCTTCTCTCCTTTTCATTTCTTCTTTATGATGTGGCATCGTGCCATGCTCTGATCTTCTTGCTTGCTGTGTGATGTAGCACCCGGCCACATGTTGCATGTCTTCTCTGCACATACTTCGAGGTGAGGGCCAGGCCACATGTCATTGGTTCTCCGCCCAGGGACATCCTGCCAGCTCCACTCTGTCCATACAACTGAGCATCTTCTCCCGTCTTGGACCACTCACAGGTCCTGTCCTGTAAGTAGGACTGGGCGTCTTCTCACTGTTGTTTCAGCCATTTTGTTGGACGGCATTTGAGGTAGGTTCGCTTTCATGGATCTGGTCTGCAGCCTCTTCCATACCTTTCTTCTCCTGGACAAGGTATTCTGGGTGCATCTCAGGATCACGATGGGAGACTAAGGTCTCTTTTCATTTGCAGTGGTGGCAGCTTGCCACTTGGGAACGTGCGACTCGCCTCATGCCTGTAATGAGCCGATGTGTGACACACTCTTAAGGCAGTGTTGGGTGCAGTCCCTGAATAGTCTCTGGCCCACTGCAGGCAGTGCTAGGGCAGGTAGGATGCAGATGCTGTCCTTCCTGCACAGTGGTCGAAGTGGGCGGGATCGGCAGGGCCCGGCGTGCTCCTACTTCTTTAATTTCATAGAGTCCGTTCCCCTACTTTCTTATTTTAAACATGCCTCCCACACGGCAGAAATTGCCAAGGCTGATAGTTAAGGCTCGGCTTTTGGGGACGGGCCGAACGGGCAGAGAAGGAAAAGGACTCTGTCTTTACCTTTGTGTCCGGAGAAGACAAGGACAGTGCCCAGTTCTCGTGCCGCTGGCAACTGCCCCCCCTTCTCTTTGTTCCCCCTCTTCCCGTCTCGCTCCTCATTTAGTGAAAACCGAGACTTCAAGAAATGGGTATTACCTTCTCTTTCCTCCTTTCGTTTATTTGCTCCCCTGTGAAATGGATCCAAAAAAGAAAAACACTTTTGCTGGAAACGTCGTCTTTTTCTGACATTTTTCAATTTCTAAGTGCAGCCTGGGGGTGGAGAGAAATTAAACATTCAAAATATGAAAAATAACTAACTAAAGCAAGACAGAGTGGTTGCAAGGTGGCCAGATTGAGTTATTCACACCTAAACACATTAGCGCCACTTTACAGTGTTTGCCTGTGAAGCGCTACTTTTTTTCTCGTCTCTCTTCGAACAACATTGTTTTCACTGGGCTGGAAAGTGCACTATTCCTGGAGGTACTGAAATACCTGCTTGATAGGTGAATTGGAAAACAAAGGGCCAGATGTGCGACCATTTGAAATTGCGACTCGCAAACTGCGCTCGATTGCGAGTCGCAATTTGCGAGTCGCAATTTTAAATGTACAACAGTGTCTGAGACACTGATTGCGATTCCCAATGGGGTCGCAAAATGCGAGCCTCATGAATATTATTGAGGCATTCGCAATTTGCGTATCCATAGGGAATGGCTCGCCCTCACAGGGATGGTGGCATGATGGGCTCAGCAGACCTCCATGTCTGGTACTGCTTTTAAATAAAGCAGGTTTTTTTTCCAAATGCAGCCCATTTTCCTTAAAGGAAAACGGGATGCAATTAAAAAAAAAAAAATGAAATGTTTTTCTTTCCTTTTTTAAGGGCAGGTAGTGGTCCCTGGTACTTCTGCCTGCCCCAAAAAATATTTTCCCCTTCCCTTTTGCGATTGCATTACCACCCTCTTGAAGAGGGCGGTAAATTGCGAGTGTTTTGCAACCGCAATTGCGGTCGCAAAACATTCGTACATGGCTTGTGAAGGGAACGCCCCTTCCTAATAGCGAGTCGCAAAACACTATTTTGTGAGTCACAAATTATTTTCGAGTCGCAAAATAGTGTTAGTACATGGCCCAAAGGAAAATTGCATGCGCAAACGGTTCGCAAACCCGTTTGCGCATGGAATTTTTCGTCGTGCATCTGGCCCAAAATGTGTACAGCGGCTGTGTGTTCACGAATGTGGTCTTTTTAAACCATACTGCTTATGTTTTGTAAGTATATAAGCAATAGGCATTGAAACGGGTCCCTTCTGGGCCCTGCGGTCATGGCCTTAACTTTTCAGGCAAAAGCACTCACTAATTTCTGACTGAGTGTAAAAAGAAAAAGGTAACCATGTTGTTCCTGCTTACATTTCACATGCTTTACTTAATCTTGCATTCCCTATGAGTGTTTGCTTTTGATAATTTTTTTTTAGGTAGCATATTGCTCTTGTCTAGTGCGTAATTTGAAATGAGTCACATCCAGGTGTTTATAGCGGGTCAGTGCAGAGCAAGTTTCTCTCAGTGGGGCAGTATGGTGTTCAGTGGGGGAGAGGATGTGACACTATGGTCAGAGCTGCTAAATTTCGAACTGGGGAACCAGGTTCAGCGTCATGACCAGTCCACTCCCCCGGAGGGAGTACATTCCCATGCTAGACCTTAGAAGACCCTGCAAGATCTTAAAAGCCCTGGTGTCTTAGCACCAGCAGGTGGACTCTAGCAGTGGCAAGTGTGGGTTAACCTTGAAGGCCTGTCCGCCACAATTCATTCTGAAGTTCACCTCCAGTCTTGCAGGCAGGCCTATGAAGCAGCACGCCATAGAGTGACAGTGACTCTGTCACTGAGGTCACAGGACCCTTTAGCAGGGTGGATCTAGGGCAGTGCGACCGCACCAGGCGCTGACCAGCCGCGGTCCGTGCAGGTAACAGCGGTGGGGCAGAGGGGCCAGGTAAGGAGGGATTTCGAGGGACGATGCTGAGGGAAAATTAAATAAATAGTTAATTTTCCCTCTGCTTCGTCCCTCGAATTCCCCCCTTACCCGGCCCCACTGCTGTCACCTGAACGGACCGCGGCTGGCGCGGACTTCAGGTGGGGGCATCGTGTTTGCAAGTATAATATGGTTTTAAAAGCATTTGCTGCCTCCTTCCTGGCCTCCAACAATTTTCAGCAACAATAAAAATGTCATGATAACTCCAGTGATTAATGTTCTTAGTAGAGAGAGATGGTGTTTTGTCTAGTGGACGTTTTGACTCATGGAAAGGAAGCGCAGAGGGTTAATGGGCCTGCTGCTAATAACATGTACCATGCAGATCACAAAGTGCACATAATGTAAATAGGTCACTGGGCTACTGCTTTTGTCAGAAAGACCCCATTGTTACTTGCAGTTAATAAGTTAAAATCCTAACATAGAACAGTGAGCTACTAACTGTCATGTAAGAGCTGCATGCAAACTGCAAGATATAATTTAGAGCGTTATGGTTTTTTCCCCAGTCTTTGATTATCTTAATGTTGCAAAAAAGGATTCATTTGGGTAGAAATCAATTCTGATTATTAAAGAGAACCCCCAACCATGATATTACGTTTTAAATTCTGAGTTTGTGTTTCTCCAGACCAATCACTATTAAACTATGCTGCCTACTAGTACGGTTGTCATGTGACTCCTACACCTTGTAGTCCTTTGTCTTATGTAACATTTCCTATACAGTGATTTACACACATATGATTGTTTGTCTCTGAGTAATATGTGTGATGTAAAGTGCTCTGACACTTACACATGCTAACAGTCTATGCAAAGATTTTTCCTTATTAGTACCAGTGGAACATACAACTGCAGCAGTGAAAAAGGTGACCAGTAAACCTTTGCAAAGGGCCCTCCACTTCACAGCAGCACAAGTCACATTTTTTAGTAACTTTTGATGCGTTTGAGCTATAAACAGTTTATTAGTTAAAATCGTCAGATTATGCAGCAGATGTATTATGTGGCAAATATGGCAGAGCCATAATTATGTGGAAAACATTTGCAAACTAGGATATTTTGCCATTCATGTTTGAACTGCTCTTGTGGAAAAGGGGAGAAGTGCTGATGACAGAAACTCCATTGCTGGGAGACAAATGGCTTGCAATTCCACTTTTAAGGATATTCGGGACATTCTGTGATTGGAAACGTATCCCACTTTGTGAATGTATTTTAATGTCAATAACTCATATTAAACCTTAAATAAACATGTGTATCCATTGGTTAAATTAAATAACGTAATAAGCTGTAACCGGTTAGTGAAATGGGAAACAAATACTAAAAATTGGGATATTTTGCTCTTTCTGCCACACCTCTGACTCCGCCCACTGACCCAATCCACGGGTTATTCCCGCCATCTGATTCTCCGCCCACAGTTCCTCTACTTTTTTTCCCCCACTGTTCCTGCATTAAGGCCACACTAGGCCTTTCCTCCCATCTTATCTCTGGGGAGCGCTGGTGTCACTGGGTGTGTGGGGTAGATGGCATGCAACTCCTTCCTTACTTGTCTCTTTGTGGGGAGCAGTGGCAGTCTTCCTCCTCATGGCATCAACAGCAGCATCTCTTGCTGGCACCTGGCAGGCAACCAGGTCCTTTCTATGACTGACATTGTCTGAGGGTGCCCCCAGCTGTTTCCCTGTACACCTGAATTTTCTTTTTTTCCACTCGAGGGCATAGTGCTTGCGCCTTGAGACCACAACATCACGGCACTGGGTCCTGGCTGAGTGCAGGCATGCTTGGCAGGGTTAGTCACTCCGTGTGACAATCACTGGCAGGCCAATTGTTGCCATTCGGTGCTAGGGCGGCCGGCTGCTTGCCTGCGGGCACACATTGTCTTTATGCCCTCTTTGCATGGTCTCTTCTCAGGCAGTGTTAGGGCTAGTAGCTAGTCCTCATGGGTTCTATCTGCTGGCTTGCTCTTTCTTGCAGTGGAGGCGTCCTGCCAACAAGGGGTGTGCGATGCTTTTTTTCCCCCATCACTGCCTGTATTTCTCTGTAGCCACATGCGGCAGGTGGCTGTTGTGTCTCTTAAAAGTGGCAGCCAGCCGTTAGGGGGCATGTACTGCTGTTGCCACTGATAGAGCGCTTACAGCACTCTAAATTGTAGGGGTGCACTATACACTTGATATAAATGCACTCATATGTATTTTTGTTGTGTGCAGTGTTTTATGATTATTAAGATGCATTTATTCACATCATATTAGTATTACAATGAAGCAAGTAGGATTTGCGTGTATTAGAAAACATAATTCCTGTATGTGTAATGTGCAGGATGAAATTATACTCCTATAATGTAACCATGTTTAGTTTAAGTTACCCAGTTTGTAGGCCTCAATTGCAGATTGTTTTGAGTTTCGTTTCTCCTTGGTTGCTCAAGAATTAATTAAATAAATTCTGTTGTGCTCGAAGATAGTATGTTCTCATCCTACTGCAGGTGCAGGAATCTGACCTCGTTATTCTTAGATTTAAGGAGATACCTGGAATGTCTTTGAAGAACACTGCAAGGCGAGAAGGGAGGACTCCTTTCGTGACTGGCCTATCTGGGAACCAAGGCCACTGGAAGAAGAGTTAACTTAATTAAGGCTTCTGTGGAAACTTACTGAAAAATGTTGCAAGTGGAAAAGTTTAACACATGACGTATTGTGGGTTGAACATTGTCTTTTTGTATGATGCGCAGGGACAGATTCGAGGGACTTCTACCAGCTTTCGGAGGAGAAGGAGCATCTTAGAGCGAGCTCCATAGCTTTAAGCTATCAGACCCATTTGACGTGAGTACTTCTTAGGAAGTCAACACGTGCTGACACCTTTGGGAGATGATACAAGGGAGATAGGTAGGATCCTCATTGAGAGCAGAGTAGGGAAATATTTTGTTCCTTCTTAAATGAAAAGAGAATTGGACTCTGCTTCTATTCTTTGCTGTATTTTGATTTTGGAGTTCATCATATTATGCCTTCTGTGCCGAATGACATTCGTAAAATCGGCTCTATATTGATTTTCCTGTACCTATATACTTTGATATTGAGGTGTGTTTATATTCAATTATTTTTGGCCTTATAATAAATCCACCAAACTGAACTTCGGACTCTGTGGTCTATTACAGCATGGCTAAATCGGAAGTATAATCTTGGATTGTTTTTCTCCCCTCTACCACTTTTAGTGGGCAAATAAAAGACCATCTGCATTAAATTTAGTAGGGAAAAGTAGGAGTAAAGGTTGGCATAATCACCACACAGGGCTCACCTGCCCTGCTGTTGCTCCTCTAGTGTAGCTGGTTTGTGGGTCTGATAGGGGGAAGAACGGTGCAGCCTTCTCTCTGGGCTGGTCTGTGTGTGGACTAGCAGGTGCAATCTTGGCTGCCTGCTCCAGGTCACGGGGCATTGCAGGCTTCATTAGTCATGCCAGACAGCAAGTCTCTCTTAAAAAGTCTTCGCCCAGGCAGGGTTGCTTCTTGTAGGCCAATATTGGTGGGTGCGGTGTGGCTCATAAACCGCTAGGTGGTGCAGCAGTATTACTGAACCTGCATGTCATGTCTACAACAGCTAATTGCAAGGTGGGACTGCAGCCACCATTTCTCCTTCGAAGCAGTCTCGGCAATCTCCCCGATGCTGTGGGCGCGGATTTTCTCCCATCTCTTCGGGCATATAGGCGGCCAGAGGGCAGACAACTTCAAAAAGGCCATTTCAGCTTAGAGGCCAAGGCAGCTTTCTTTGTGCTGCGGGCGTGGTGCAAGCCATGCACTGAAGATGCAGGGGTCAGGCAGGACAGGTGCAGCCTCCCAGCGCGTCGCTAGGAATCCGCCAGCCTTTGCAGGTGAGCGTCAACTTTTGTTTGGCAGTCCTCTTTCTGCTGTGTGCTTCAAGGGCGTTTGGGATTGGCACTCAACATTAGGGCAGCCGGCAGCAACTTTTCCCAGTGAGCTGCTTCTCCCCCGAGCCTCAGCACTTCTTTGCGGGCCCCTCACGGGTCTTAACAGGTGTGTGGCAGTGTTCTCGCCCACTCTGGCAATGTAAGTGCAGGGTCACCATGCACTGGGCTACCTCCAGGTGGTGCTGCAGCCACCATTCGGTACAGTCTACAGCGGCCTCTATGTTGTTGCATGGAGCTGGCCAGGCCGATGCTGCGCTTCCCTCTTTGCTTATGTTCCTGCTGACTGGCTATTGCGGGAGGCAGTTTCTTTTCCTCGAGTCTCACTGCAGCAGGGGCCTCGACAGGCGGGCGCAATTGTCTTTGCTTTTAGGGTGGCTGTAGTCTTGCCCTGTACTGCCACTGGCACTGCCATGCAAGCAGTAAGTGCCTCGGACTATGCTTCTCCTACAAGGCACAGCAAAACGACAGGCAGCATACAAACGGAGTTAGACCCGCTCGTCGCTAATGTAATGTTGTGGTGCCTAAGTCCACATAATAGATAAATAAGTGACATGGACACATTTACTGCACACATAACTGGCCTCGAGCACAAGCACTCTGGCTCTTATTGGCAGGGTCACCTGACCTAGGACACCTGTGTTGAATGGGTGTATGGCCAGCCCTCAAAAGAGTGGCTGGTAGACTAGTGCCTGTTAAGACACTAGAACGTGTCCAACAGTACACTACAGTCGCGAGTGAAATGAAGATGCTGCACTTGGCGGGCTGAGAAAACTATTTACGGTAAGTCTTATATAGAAAAGGGGAAAGCTGCAGCAAAGAACCTCTGCTTGGACACAGCTCCAACTGCTCTCTCCCTGTCTCACTCTAGACAGTATGACCTCATCAACTCGGAAGGATAGTATGACCTCATCAACTCGGAAGGATACTAAGCTAGAATCCTTTAAAAGTGTTAAGCAGTGACACAACACTGCCTTCCTCTCTTCTGCTGGGCCAAAATCTGATGACGAAAAGTCCCAGACAGTCAACATAATTGAGCACCAGTAGGTGTCCAGGCCTGGAGAACCACTCTGAGATGAACAACAGTAGCCAGAAGTCTGTGCTAAGGCGCCAACCCATTGAAAAAGCTGTTACGAAATAGCCTGCCACCTCTTGGCCTCTGTGAGCACACCACTGCTACATATGTGACATTTGCACTAGATCTGTAATGAATCAGAGGACTTCTATGGCAGTATAGCGTTCCTCCTGCCAGGTCGCCCACCTCCCAAGTGAACATTTAGGCAAAACAGGGGCAATGCGGAACTCCTCGTTAGGGAAAGACAGTCCATTAGGACTGAAGAGGAGATCAAAGAGAATACTAACCCACTGGGTAAAGTGACACAGACCACTTTCTCCTCTCTCCAAGCAGCCTCCAGCTGCCCACTGGGGCCCCCCTTCCACATATATCCTTCCACACCCACCCAGCAGCACAGTGAAGGACAGGAATCCATAGCAAGGATGACACTCTTAGTTGCCACATTCAAGCTGCTACTAAACCATGCGCAGCAGACAGTGATGGTAGTGTTCTATGCTGGAGTATCAGCATCTGTCCCCCCTGGCACACAGGAGTAAGACATCGCTTGGGGAGAAGCGGACAGAAAGATTGGTAAGCACTGCCGGCACCAGACACCATTGACCATCCTGTCGCCACTCAAACCGGGCTTCCTTCCCCTCAGGTATAGCCCCTCCACACGGTTCCAAGATGATGGGCAAGGGGGTGTGGGGTAGTGTAGCAAGAAGCACTGAGCCTCTCCTGAAATCCATTAATGCAACAGGTGCTATGGCACCAGGCCAAGGAGTGGGTAAGGGGTCCTCTACAAACCAATTAAGGGTGTTCTTTACCACAAAACCAATGGAAGATTGCACCGGACTTCCATGCTAGCCTAAGGGTCCTTGGCACCCATGTCTATCCACTGGGGTGGATAAGGGGGGGGGGTCACCTCTGGTGCTGTCTAACCCTTTTCGTCCCTCTGCTGCAGTGGCAGCCTGTTACCACAATCCACTTCTGCCAATATTCCCCCAGGCCATCCTCCGCACTGGTTCAGGAGCTATGCTGAAGGTGGAGCGAGGATGGCCTAGTCTCTCCTGACTCTTAGGTGAGGGTGCACAACATACCCCTCCACTCCCTAATGGAGTCCTGCTCCATTGTAGGAGAAGCATTAGAGACAGCTTACACAAATGGCTAAAGCCAGCCCTACTTTCCTGCCATCTGTACCCTAACCTCCTAGAAGCACCACAAACCTACTTCCAAGCTATCTCCTTTTCACGTACGAACAGGGACTGGCCACACTAGAACCAGCTGCACTAAGAGGATCAGCTTTCCCTTACTACTTATTATTAAGGCTCCCAGTGGTCTGTTTTTACAGATAAATACAGACAGAAAACAATGCGTTTCCTGTCTGTATTTATTTTTAAAAGCGGAAAAATACTCAAAATTGTGCTTCTTGTGACCGACTCTCCACGGTGTCCTTCTGAATTCCAGGCCAAGCTAGGCAGATATACAGCATGGGGAGTTAAAAAAACAGGATGGGATTTCCTTAAATATAGGAATATGATAGCATTTATTGTATACAATGCTAATATTTACATGTGGGTGTAGTGTAAATAAATACCATAAATCTGGGAGCACTATTCAACTTATTATACACTTGAGACTGTCCTATTTTCTTTTTATCTGGTTACTGGAGGTACCTGGCTCTACTAGAATGGTATGGAAAAAAGGTTGCCTGGGTTGACCTTGCATGCACACAAACCATGAAATCAGACCATTAGACTTGCATGCTAAGTCGACACCGGCTCTCTGGATGTGCATAACATGCACACAGCCACTTACAGGCAGACATATGCTGCACGTCTTGCACCAGGGCCCATATTTTTCTATCATCCAGCTACACAGGAAGTGACATCACTGGATTTCCCATCATCCACCTTACTGCTATCTTACGAGTCAACATCCAGTCTCCCCCCTAAGATAAATTAACAGACAATTTGAGCTGTCCCAATCAACGCAAACAGAACAAACTAATCACAGAAAGCTAAACCCCAACCACCTGAAAGAAATAACGCTAATCCCCGTGGGGCAAGACACAAACCTAGATAACCCACCAAAACCGATTTTGTGCCTACTACTCAATTGCTGCTCAGCAATGAAACATGCCGCTGACATCGCCGACCTAATCCTGCACCAGGAAATTGACATGTCTATACTAACGGAATCGTTGCTCTCTGAATCATCTTCTCCATGACTAGATCTACTGGCCCCACTAAACAACATTGTGAGAGTAGACAGGCTAAATAAAACAGGTGGAGGCATGGCATGTATCCACAGATCAGACATCTCCATCTCTCGGACCCCCTGGAATCATGTGAATACCTTGGGCTCTCATTAAGATTTACAGATAAACAACTCTACAAATTACACGCGTTTTCATCATCCCCCAGGTAAAAAAAGTAATGTTCATAGACCAGCTAATGGAAATTATTACAGCAAATTCTGAACCTAACTCCAATTATATTTTCCTAGGGGACTTCAATCTTTATTGGAAGGACCTCAAGGATAATATGGTCAATATTATTAAAGATTTCCCAGCAGACCACTCCCTAGTGCAAGCTTGTGGTCTTCCAACCCATTCTAAAGGCTCTACATTAGATTGGATCTTCTCCAAAGAAAATGCGGTTGAAACAATTTCAATTGTTCCTTGTGACTGGTCAGATCACCACATCATTACCTTCCAAATACCATCCATAAAGAAGAGAACAGTCTCTCAATTAGTCAAACCCAAGCAATGGGTTAGAGACACTAAAGGTCTGAACATGGAGAAACTAACAGCACGTTGCGAGAAAGAACTTCAACCTCCTTTTGAACTGGTTGACATCAGCGAGCTTACGGATCATTACAATTTTACGATGTCTAAAATAATTGATAACATAGCCCCTTTAAAACTCAAAAGAATACAGGATAAAGATGAAAACCCATGGTTCAACGGTTCCCTTAATGAAGAAAGACGGAAACTCAGACTAACAGAATGGAAATGGAGCCAACACCCATCATCCTTCCATCTAAAACAGTTAAGAAAGACCAGGAACGCCTACAATGAAAGCGTACTAAAATCAAAAAAATAATTTTTTTTAGAAGTGGGGTACAGGAGTCAAGTATTCTCTCCAATCGAGGGTGTATGGTGACTTCCAATACTCTCCTTGTCAATGTCCACTGCAAGCTTGTTTCTACCCACATAAGCAGGTTTGGGTCAGGTGAACAGACTGCATAATGCAGTCTGTGCCCCAAGCCACCGCACAATACTTGTCCCTGTGCCTCAAACAGTATCAGCTCGAAAGGGCACAGGGAGAGAGGGCATAAGGAGCGATGTGACGCAAGGAGGTTGGTGGACAAGTATGATGTGAGGAGCTACATATACTGCAGACCATAGTGTACGCAACCCGTCTCGTTGCCTATGCCCCCACAATTAAATTACTCAGCCAGTGTGCGCTATAGGAAAAGTGTACTACTAATAGTATGCTGCAGTCTCTCTGGATCTCCATTACCTTGATGCACTTTACTAAGGCCTCGCTGCACAATTCTATCTGTAATATTTAAAGTGCTTTACTGTGGTTTCTTTTCCGATATAAATCACAGCACTTCAAGTTCATGATTGGGAGATCTAAATTCCAAGTGGAGCTTGTTAGTCTCCACCCGATTCCAACCTCAAAAGTCTCAAAATCTGTCCAACGTCTGCAGACTTGAGCTGTGTCTTCATGTAGGAGCGCTCGCTCAGCACTGGTGATTCACATGCTTGCGCGGGATTTTGCTCTCCCGTGGGTTTGCATTGGTGGCATTGAAAATAAGCCTTAGAGAACCACATAGTGTGAGATCATAGAAAACTTTATTATTTTTAGTACATTTCATAGATACATTGATTATATTCATAACCATGACATCCCTCTCTCATTCAGAGAACAGAACAGCCATGAAACCACAGGGGTCGTCGTGTGTACTTTAACTGGTAAGCGGCTCCCCAAAAGTTTCACAGCGCTGCACAAGAAAAGGGGTCTGTCCCCGACAAAAACATGCTAAATACTTTTGTACGTTCAGTGGTGGAAAGGACCCATTCCATGCCCCGCCGTCAGTGGAGACATTGAAGTGTGCTCTGGGAGGGCGTCGTGTGGCAAGGGTAAGACGCTGGTGCAAAAGGGCGATGTCCTGCTAAGCACAGAGACTCCCTGAATAAGAACTGGGAGATGTCTCGCGCATCCGAGAGGCACGAGCTTGCCTTTGGTTACTGAGCTGCTTGTGATGGAGCAGCACACGCGTCAGCAAAGGATACATCAATTCGAATCGTTCACATTAACATACGAGATTGCACGGTGCAGACATGCGACACATTATTGCATATTGTGCCAAACACAGAATTGCACATAGAGAAACTGCAGCTTAATTCTAAATTTAGTGCACAGCTGTGGCACACACTATTTAACACATGCTTGCAGTGAAAAGAATTGAACGTGACTAGTGAATAATCAAGGACTTCCATGCTCACGGGGCACTTCATCACTGGCCAACAACGGTCCCAAGTGAAGCATCCTCGAGTATCTGCAGCCACGAAATGGTTTTTTCCAATCGCCCAAGGAAGAACTTATTGGCAGAGTCGAGGGTTAACACTGTAACACAGATCTACTGCTGGTGCGGCCGTGTGGGGAAAGTGGCGTTAGGGAAAATGGAAGCAAGAGGCTTGTCACTGTGGGGATGGCGAGATGCGCAGGAAGTCACACGACTCAACCATTTCAAACTTGGGCTCTTCAAAGCCTGGAGACCATCTTCTGTGGTGCATGGACAATATACCTCCGTGTAGGACAGGATGCACGCAACACAGTTATGCCCACACAAAACTCACACCTGTGCAAGAAGACTGACTTGTCTGCAGACATAAACACCAACCAAAAACAGACACACACCTACCAAGCACAAGCATAAATGCCAGGGCCCTGGACAGATATTACCAATGGTCATTCCCCAATACTGATTTGAAAACATTAAAAAAGTGGCCATGTCTTTGTTTACATTACGTTTTTCCCAAACTTTATGGGTCACTAAAAGTAGTGCTAGGAGAACGTGCTGGTTACAAGAAATAAAGACTAGCTAATTACACGACCCTATGACGTTTGGAAATGACGGCATGACATTAAAGATGGACGTTCTTTCACCAAGGAACGCAAGTGTTTTTTGCTCAGATAATGGTCTTTAACGAACATGAATCTTACATCTTACAAAATAAGAGTCTATACAAAACTGCGATTGTACACAAGGCTGAGGTAAACGAGCAGCTGCCAAGGAATGACTGTAGCAAATGCACACGCACGCTGAGGAACCAGTGTTTCCAGTTACTACATAATAAATATATATCCTCTCATACTTACCGCTCACAGAAAAACAATGTAGAGAATACATGTCTGGAAATAAATGTCAGTGCTGAGACAAAGTGCAGCAATAAACCTCATCACTCTAGCAGTCTGAAACAATACACGCACTGTACGCCAGTGTGCTGTGGATGAGTTCCCACAGATGCGCGTGGGCGGCTTAACAACTGAGGCAAGATTGGACAGCTGAGGTCCTAAAGCAAGAACAGTTTGTGCGAGTCCTTGCAGAAGAACCCAGGAGAGAAGAATATGACCTTTCAAGGCTTGCACAGGTGTGTGAGCATAGCACCTGCCAGGGGCTAGAAGATGATCACCAAGTGGTACCCGGGTATTGGTACCAACAGTCCCGGCACAGAATGGCGACAACAGGCATTGGTCCAGACTGCAGAAGGGCTGCGAGGAGAACAAATTAATTGGTATGGACAGCCTAGGGCGGACATGGTGAAGAAGGAAGTAGGCCCAGAGCTTGGGTGGCGATGATTGGCCATTGGGACCTACTGCCATGCAGCAGCACATTTACCACGGGCATTGGCACAGACTGCCAAGGAACTGCATGGTGAAAAACAGCATCAGTGTCAACTTTAGACACTGTACGGTGACCAAGGTATTATTGATACTGAAAATCTGTGGGGGGGGGGGTTGGGTTACAGTGATCAAGAAGACTGGAGGGCTAGCAACAGAATGGAGCAGAGTGGGAAAGAGCTGTAAATAATGGAATGAAAAGGACTGAAAAAGAATGTGCACAAAGCAGGGAAAGGAAAACGGTACTAAAACAAAGTAGAGTATGCAGAAGAAATGCAGAGAATAAATACAAGGAAAGGGGAGAAAGAAGGGAACGCAGAGCACAAGGGGACTTGAGTGACAAAAAGATAAGCGTGGAAGGAAGAAGGGTAATGAGAAATAGATACACAGGAAGGAGCTTATGGCTATCATGAGTAAGATTGAAAGTGATGTAGAAATATATTACATGAAATATTAAACGATAGAACATGGATTGGTTTGTTTTAATACTGCAGCATTCCTACTTGGTTATATTAATATCATGAAAATGTTTCCCTGAACATCCCCACGCTCAAGAGGTACTTCACAGGCACAGTTGCTCCAGAGCAGCCGCAGTTCAAGGGTTTCAAACACGCTGTCTGATCTTCACAACAGAGAGCAACAAGATACATTCTGGCATGGGTGCTGCCATCCTTCACAACACTGAGGCCAACACAGGCATCAATGATCCATATTCCCAAGTTGGTCCGGCCAACGTCCTGAGCGAAGACCAGGACTAGACAGTCAAACTCCTGCAGCGACTCATCCCAGGCCATAGTTCTTCATGCAGTCCACCTTGAAGTGCTTGGGTCTGAAGGGGATGGATCCCCACACTGTGCAGCGTTCATGAAATGCCGCAGCCTCACTGTCCTACTCGTGGTGCAGCAACATTCCACAGTGGAAGCAGGACCGGCCATCAGTCACAAATGTCCATGGCCAGACTGTGCTTCAGACCAACCACGGGCCATGCTGGGCCAAACAGAAAGCATTTCTTCTCCACATGGATTTCGGGCACTGAAGCAGATGCCTGGATTCGCCAAAGTGACTAACAGGAGAGCAGCACCATCGGAAAAAGTTTTTGTCTTGTGAAAAATGGTAACCACTCTCAATTGTGCGGTAAAAAGTTATTAAAAACAAGGTAATAAAACATATGGTATTAAAAACTGGTTTATTTCATATAATTAAAAAGTACATAAAGTCCTTCATTTGTTGGTCTTTTTTTTATCTCCAGGTGCTCTGTTTTGAAGAGAGTACTGTAAAACATACAATAAAAAGTAACTAGACGGCTCCCTCGCATAACAGTTCCAAAATTCAAAGACAGAGAAGGTATTAAAAGCATACATTTAAACTATATAACACATCTAAATGGAGAAAAACACTTTCATTTTAACACGAAAAGAGAAAAGTGAAAAAAGTACATAGGAGGTAAAGAAAGGAAGAACTGGCTATGAGGGAAACTGGGAGATTGGACTGGCTGGAGATCAGAAAGGGGGCTGGAGCAGGTGAGTTTACAGTTCAGATTCGCATCTGAAATGTAACAGCCTCCCCATGTCACCCTTTTCTCACCAGGAAATCACCACGTTTCTCTTCAATCCTTGGACTGATATGCCAGTTCAAATACAACAGCAAGCACAAGCAAGTGACAGAAGGTATGCTGGAAATCCCTCCTCCAGAGACAAGTACAGAGCTGACATCACATGGATGTCAGATAAACACAAGCAAGAGGTCCTACACCAAAGCAGCATTTTCTAGAGGCATGCAGGGCTTGTAAATGTGTGAATAAAGTGAACATTTGAATTTTACTATCCCAAATAACCTACTTAAAGTTACCCTATTTCATCACGCATGTCAATGTGACATATACAATTTCTCCTAGTAACACTTTATGACTAAAATTATGCTCTCAAAAAAGAGCTGTCCAACGAGCTGAGGCCTTGTGGTAACACAACCTTAAGAATCCGTTAAGAATGTGGTGGACCGGTGGCTAGGAGTACAAAAAAGCCACAAAGAAGCTGAGAGCAAATCACTTCTCTTTGGCAAGAGAACGGATTTTCAGTTGTAGGTTGTGGTATCCAGATCTTTCATGAACAGCCAGCTCTGTTTTTTAGCATGTGGTTTTCATTACAAATGCCACCTGCCAAACAAAACAAAAAAAAAACACAAAAAAAAAAATCTATCCAGGGTGCCTTGATAAAGCCACGTTAAGGAGGAGAAACAAGTGTGTGTAGAGAAAATTGTGGCAACATAAAATTGGACCCATTGTGTATAAACTCTACATTTAATGTGCACCATGATTGTGAGCAGTCTACAAATCTTTCAAGCAGGTGGACTGATGACCACCGTTGTTGCATGAGCGAGCCAGAGTAAATGAATCTCGATTTACTCCGCCAATACCTTTGGAAGGGAGCATAAACTCCTACGTTCGACCCAAAGTATTCTTTGTCTTGCGAGTACCACCGGTGGTAAGCCACCTACTTCATTCCACCAGCTGCCCTGGTGTCTGTCTCTGTATACATTTAGGCCCCAAGGGTTTGCAATTCCTTACAAACCCCGGCAGATTGCTACTGTTTGTAAATTAATGATAAAGCTCAAGGGACTCCACGGATATACTGGGGCGAGAATGCAGAGGCTGAACTAACTGCAGCTCAAGTTGCGTAAATATAACTGTGTATATATATATATATATATATATATATATATATATATATATATATATATATATGTCCTTTTAGACACATACTGTTTACAAGATATACATCTTCAACGCTGGCAAATTCTTGAAACTGGAGGGAAAGCGACATCGTTGGGCAGCGTGTATCTGGTTTAACAGACAAACAGTTGTGCTGTCCACCAAGGTTCTGCATTTTTTCCAAAGGATGGGCACTGCTTGAGTGCTTGAGTCTCATCGGAAAAAAAACGCTCCCAAATTAAGATTGCACGCAAGTTAAACCAAAAATTCCGAGCCTACAAATCGTTTCCTGAGCAACAGTAAAGGTTGGCCATCTTGCACTTTTCCAGTTTAAGCCTCACCTCTGGGAGGTGGAGGAAATGCATCCATCTCGCAAACATCAGACCGACTTTGTCCATTACAGAAAAGACTTGGGCTTGCAGTGATTGTGCAGGGTTATTGGTTAAAGGGGGTGCAATGCTGCACATGCCATTTTGACTTCAAATGGGAACACAAACATAGGCAGGATTTGGCGGGGGTGTCACTACTACAGAGCATAGCTTTAATAGTGCGACGGAGCAGTCAATATTTGAAACAGGGGATGCTCCATAATTTTTATGGCCAACACTGAACTTTATGCAAAACAAACATTTTTGGTTGACAGGGAGCCCTTCCAAGAATCAGGGTTTGAAGAGTGAGGCAGAGGCAGTGGCATCTCTAGATGACACTAAAGGCGGAGGTAACTTTTACATCTTCTAAATTACTTCCATATTAAAAAAACAAATATTTGTACATATTTAAAATAAGAACACTGATTTGTAGCTAGGTAATTTTACATACATCTCTCATTACAGCTCCCTCCACCGAGAGCTGGAAGCTGGGATTACACATGTATGTAATACATGTCAGTCTCCTGCAGTAATACATTCAGTGAATAGCAGGAACAACGCTTCCCGGAGAAGGGCAGGGTGGACAAGTGTCTCTTCAACATTGCCTTTCTGTTCTTCTGCTCTAAAATTCGTAGAGGGGGCAACCAGGCCACCTTGATACAAACAGTGCCAATTATCATGACTGCCAAAGTCAAACCATCCGCAAACGGGGCTTCCATGGCATGCCGAAGTATATTGGATTACAGTCCCTCCAAACTGTGGAGCCACCAGTATGTCTAAAAGAGAACTCTCAGTTCTTTTATCCAACAGTGAAGTGAAACTGAAAAACTGCTGTGTCTCTATTGGACAGTTCCCTCATCTGTTTCTCAAAAGGAAACATGGGGTGTCCGGTATGACCATAGCAGCGGCTCAGCTACCAGAATTTAAGAGCGGTCACTGAGCTACCAGTAGACGCTTCCAATTATTAGCAGTAAAGGACCAGAAGAAATTGGTGTCAAAGCTTCTATTAAGGTTCCAATTTCTTTTACTAAACTTTAAGTGATAGGAAATGTCCTTGTGTACACGGTGCATAGCCAGCAGATTGATACTTCTCAGCACACAACTGCCGGCAACTCTGTTTATTGATGGAGAATGAGGGCACAAACAGAGATCAGACACAGGAAAAAGAACCATGGGAATAGTTTACATTTTGAACACTCTAAAAAGCGTAAATTCCAACATGGTAAAATGATACCAGGCAAGGTCATGAGATCTTCGGATGAAGGTCTAAGTCATGCAAACAGCAATTTAAAGGCAGTTTTGTTGTGATGTCAATAGACAGAAATTCCAGCATCCACCTTTCTTCACATTTCATAAATAAGAAATGGCAGATCCTTCTGCAAGTGTGACACCAGAAATTCCTTCAATTTGAGAAATGTGACAATCCCCAGCATCTATACAGACTTCAGTGAACCGGCCTGCAGCTCACTCAATTGGGGTCTTGGTTTAACATGAGCCCAGTTTTGTTTGAAATTGATGGACTCATCACGCCTTGCGCTGCTATGAAGCCACTGCTGCCATCTCAGAGCATCAATCTGTCGCAGAAATAAAATATGCAAAAGTCTTGAAAAGAGCCATAGAGAAAAGAGAAAACCAACAATGACAGGCCAAGAGTTCAAGCAGCCTCCTCCTCATGCAGGCCAAAGCTGGCACCGTCAATAGTGCAAGTGTTTGTTTTTGCAGAGTTGCTGGAATAGATGAGCATTGCAAAAGAAAGCAGGCAGGCACAAGCTGATTCACACATACACACCCTCTGGGTTTAGGCTGGACACCAGTGGGTTCTGAAGGTTTCGGGGATTGCCGAGGAACTGCTTGGCGGTTGGTCGGGGAGGAGAGTCCATGCTGGAGTAAAGCGTACCTGTTGATGAGAAAGACCATGCATAGTTAATGCTCTGTTAGCTCAGATATCTCAATTTCAACAACAACGGTATCAAAATACTTGACAACAGAGCCATAGACATAAGCAGGAGAGAAGTTTGCTTACTACATAACATCTCCCAATTCAGTCCAAGGACCATCAAAGCAGAGGATTACATTTTGTTTAGTAAACGCGAACAACTCCAAGAAAGGTAAAACCACTTGAAGATATGCATATTCATTTTGCGTAACCAGAAACATCACATATCTTTCTCTTAATGGGAAGGTACTTCGGATGAGAGTTATCTTTTACTTCGGGGTGAATTGTAGACACATTGGCAACAACAGCTGGCTACTGAGAGCTCTTTAAATCTGCATATGATGCGGATCATGGGTGACAGACTCAAGTTCCAACTCCGATAACATGGTACCATTCGGCACAGCTTTGAAGAACCTTCACTAACCACCATCTCCAGCATGCATCAGAATTAAACTTCTAGGCACATCCTAAATAGTTCTTCGAAACAGGGAATCAAGCTACCTTTAATGCAAGATTTCTAGACATCTTCCAACGTCCGGTTCGTACCTGGTTATGGTTATAAAAAACAAAGGCTCATTTGCCAGAACTTGACACTGCAAGGATCAGCGATTTTGAAAGTTCCTTATGCTCCTGTGGATCCAGTTTACAGTTTCTGACTCTGGGGCTGTTGCCATTCCCTGCTGGTGGCAGGAAATGACTCCAGAACCTGCCAAATGCCCTTTTCCCGCCAACCTCCAAGTGTCAGGGGGGGTCTACCTCATAATTCCAGGTTAATATGTGGTTTCTCCTGCAACTTTGGAAAAAAGCAGAGACTTGTCTCAGCTGCATGGGAATTTCTTCCTGCATGCAGACAATTCAATGTGGAAGGAGAAGACCGGCTTCTTGCTACTGAAATATCTGATAGATCTGCATAGTGAGGTAATGCTTCATGACATCTACCTAGAAAATATTAACTGACCAGCAGTCCATCAAATGAGGCAATCCTACATGGTGAAAATGCGGTGTTCCTACCGGGTCAAAATGTGGTACTCCTACACTGACTGCTATGCTATTTTACAATTGAAATGTGAGACCCTCACACAGTTGAGTCTCCTTTGTCGCAATAAGTATGTGGAGTCACAGCGCAAACTGCTTAAGGAATTAGGAAGCTGCAGCCTGTTTTTAGGTCTCGTCTTAAGTACACACCTTGGGCTTCAGCAGTCAAATGATGCAACTGGCCAGAGAGGGTTCCACAACTTTTGCTGGCCCACTGAATGTGCCACTTACCCATGACAAGTTTGGGCTTCCCCACTGTAGCATTTCAAGGGGGGAGTCAGAAACACACATGTCAAAAGAAATGCGTTTTACTCCCTCACCCTTTCTGATATCAGACACACTGGAATGCTCTCAACACCCCGGGTTAAATTATTGTACCCCATTTTCAAGTTGCTCCCGGCCCCCTATTCATTTCATCGCCCAAGTCAGGTTTATTATAAAGAGCCAAAAAACTCTGCAGGCTTACCCCAATATTTGGGTTAGCTATACTTCATGATTTTTGTCAGAGACCTGACCTGACATCCAGTTCTGAAAACCCAAGCCGTAAAGAATAACTCGTCTCTTCTAATTTGTCATCCAAGAACCTTTGCTGCACTGACCGCGTAAGAAATTTGGGGCCCCTTCCGACAATAGGTACCACCGAACATTTTGCTGTTTCACTGTATGCCAGTTCTTTTACAGAAAAACAGGGCATGAATTTCTCCAACCACTCCTGGCCCCACCTGGTGATCTCCTTTTTAGGTCAAAGCCTCTGGTTTGCTAATGACATCTTGGGGACATTCTGAGAGCTTGCCTGGGAATGTATTCCACCCATTGCTTACCTTTGGCTTTGCAGTTTCTAACTCACATTTGCTTGCCTTCTATTTGCTGAATTTATTTGTTTTTAGGCTGTCCAGCTTTAGTTTGTTCCTTCCCTTGCCCAAACCCTATTTACTGTATTCTTCAACCCATACTGAATTTCTGTACACAAGTATTTAAATCTTCTCATCTCGTCACATTTGAATTGTATTCAAAGACAGAAGTCAAATGTCAGGCTCCGTCTTCCAGTGAGCTTGGTTTTTATTTTTCTTCCTCTTGACTTCAAAGTGACAAGATTTGTGTGACAATCATGCTGGCTACTCGGGGTGAGCAGTAAGATGTTATTTTTTTTCTAGCAGCACACAACAAAATGTAAATGTCTGTAAATGAACTGTGCAGATATTGCAGAAAATGGAAAGCACAAATGAAGCACATTTTTGGGGAATTCTGAAGTGTGGTTGAAACATTTTAATACAATCAAAACAAATCAATGTGATGAAATTTGCACACATCGTTTGTGCGCTGTATACTTTTATCACAAACTGTATGCCTGTGCAAATGTAATGGTCATTTCAATTGAAGAGGTGTTGTCTGCAATGGCAGTGCGCTACCACACCATGCATACTCCACTTTACCCCACTCCATTCTACTCTGCACCACTCCACAATGCGTCATTGCACTAAACCTAGTGTGGAGTGGTGCAGAGTATAGTGGAGTGGGGTAAAATAGAGTATTCATGGTGTGGTAGCACATTGCCATAGCAGACAACATCTTCAATTGAAAGGACCATTACATTTGCACAGACATACAGTTTGTGATAAAAGTATACAGCGCACAAATGATAATGTGAGGAAATGTCATCACAGTCTATTGATTGGTTTTGATTGTATTAAAATATTTCCACAATGCTTCGGAATTATCCACAAAAAGTGGTACACTCCACACTATGCCACTCTACACTGCGTCACTGGACTATATTCTGTACCACTCCACTTTACTTGATGCCTCTGTACTCCACACCAATGCATTCTTCCCCAAAACTACTCTATTACACTCTTCACCCCTACACACTACACTAATTCACTCTAAGCCGCTCTAATCTACTCTGCATTCTGACACTATACTCTAAGCCACTCCACATCACTGCAATCTACCCTGACCCACTCCACAGCCCTGCACTCCACGCCACTTTACTCAAAACGATTGCACTCCACTTTATGCCAATCTACTCTGTGCCACTGGACTGTATGCCACTATACACCTCTACTCTGAGCCACTCCACACTGCGCCACTACAGTCTACAGTGCACCACTTCACTCTGCCCCACTTCACTCTACACCTCTCTACTCTACTATATGCCAGTGCCTTCTACTATGCACCACTGTACTCTTTGCCACTGCACCACTCTACTTTACGCCACTGCACTCAGCAAGACTGCACACTGCCACTGAAATCTACTCTGTACCACTCTACGCCAATGCACTATGACTCTATACTCCACTCTGCGCCACTCCACCCTACACCACTGCAATCTACTCTGCACCACTCTACCCCACTACTCTACGTCACTGCAATCTATGCCAATGGACTCTACACCACTTTACTCCAAGCCAGTGCTTTTTATGCCAATCTACTCTGCACCACTGTACTTTATGCCACCACTCTAGTCCACTCTACGACACTCCATTATACTCCACTCTATGACGCTGCTACTCCATTAATCTCTACCACAATCTACTCCACGAAACTCCCTCTATGCCACTTCATGCCACTATATTCCACTATTCTATGACACTACTCCATCCCACTGCTCCACTCTATGCCACTCCATTCTACAACAATCTACTCTGCTCTACATCACCCTACAAGAATCAACTCCACTCTGACACACTACGCCTTTCAACTCTATTCCACTCTACACCCTTTCAAGCTGACACTTTACTCCCTCCACAACACCCTACACCACTCCACTCTATGCCACTCCAAGGCAGTTCGCACCACTCAACTCTACACCACTCCATGCAACTCCAGAACTGTACTCTACTGTCCTTTACCCCATTAACTTTTAGCCATGCTGAAAGACAGCCACACTGTTGTACAAAATGGGTAAAACGTATTGGCAAAGCCATCAGCTCCTGCATAGGCAAGACCTATTGGCTTTGTCAAAGTTTGTTCTCATAAGTAGGCGAGCTGCAGTCTTCTGTAAGACAGCCCCAGCGCATACAAACACAACAAATGGTGTTACTGGAGCCAAGCAGAGAGCCTACAACCGGTTACCACATCTGGAAGTAATCTGAAAACTGAAACATGTCTATATCGGCTCTATGATACAGTTGACTCTTCTACAATGTCAGTTCTAGGTGTAACAAGGTCAAAGGAGACATTTGTGGCTTTCGACACAGAGGATACATAGCATTAGTAACAAGCAACAATGGCAACACAGCAGTCATGTTATGTCGACACCTGTGAAATTTAAAACCTGTACTAGCCTTGTCGCAACTCTATGGCAAATCCAAGGGAATCATATGAAATGTGGTCTGGGTTCCTGCTATTAATAAAAAGGTTGGACCAGACTGGCAGTTGCCATCCCAACCAATATGACCACAAATAGTATTGCTGTTAAGTCTAATGTTGGATGATTGAAACTGCACTACCAGGCTACCCAACGCGCAGGGAAAGTGATCGGCTGCAGGGATATAAAATGAGGGCAAAAAGTTAGCTCTGTTTGGTCTAACCTCCATTTCTCTGGTAGGTTGGCAGTTCGTGGTCTGAGTGCTCAAGGTCGAGTTCCTCTTCGGTTCTGGACTGCACAGCAGTCAACGTGGTGCCAGTCTGCAGAATAAATTGCTGAAGGTTGCACTGCCTTAGGTCCTTATTCAAATCTTCCAGTTCCTGATGTTTTGCCTGCAAAATACATGGACCAAGTCAAGCTCCAATCTAGGCCTTAAGCATCAGAAAATAAACAAACATAGCAACACAGAGCCACTAGACACCTTCAATAGAGGGTCTGATAATGTACGGATCATAAAACACACCAAGTTCCCAATGTGAATATTTTCTCTGTGCATTATGGTTGTTAAAACACAGACAACTTCAAAGGTGAGGGCCTGTCGGTGCTCACTATGAAGAGCCTAGGATGTTATACATCCACCGCATATGTAGAACCTGCAGCCGCAGTGGAATTAAGAATGAACCAAAATAAAATCCCACAAAGAGGTCTACCAACTTTATCTGCAGAAGACATAGAATACCAAACATCCACTGGTGGGTCCTGCCCTCATCTCTCAAAGGCAGTATAGAATACCACACGGGTTAAATGTTTCCAGCGCAGAGAAGACTGCCTGTGAAACAGCAAATACATGCTACGAGAAACTGAGGTATTGCTCATTCCACTTTGAAACACAACCACTACTCATAGGAGCCAGGATATTAAACAGGTCATGCGAGGCGCCAACATTTAACCCAGAATGGATCAAGATATGAGAGAATATCCAAGGTGTACAACCTGAAGCACTTATTACATTGAGATCCAGGAGACTGCTACCAGTGTCAACTGGACAACCATAATATCACCTCACGTAGAGTGCAGGGCTACGTGTGCCCACGGTCATGACAACCATGATTATATTTATGCGTTTGGTGGGGGAATGTCAGGGATTTGATGGTAGTAGCAAGCAAAGGTCTGCTTGGCAGCATTACATGCAGAACAGGTGGCGAGGGTTTCACCTATCAGCCTGTGTCCTTTGCACTTCATGGCGATATGCAGGGCTGTGGCTAGTTATACTCCATGTCCTGTGCGTCTGCAATTCCCTCCAGAAGCTCATCCGGAGAGGTGGGTAGCCAACTGCAGCCATGGACCCAGGTGACAGATCTTATACTGAACTGGGAGCCCAAACAGGTACTGGCCAAAAACCAGAGTCACAGGGTCTGGGGTGCGCTTAGAAGGTAATAAATACATTTACATGGCCTGGCCTCAAGCCTGTAAATCTACTAAAAGGTTCTCCACGTTCTCAGAGCTTACAAGTTTACAGCCAGGTCGACTTTCCCCCACCACAGAAACCGTGCGTCACTGACTCACAAAGCTGCACTGAATGAAAGAATGAATAGAATGAATAGATGCATATAAAGCGCTCTCTATATAGGGTGTCCTGGAACTTGAACTTGATTAGTAGGATCAGCTAGCAAAAGAACTTTAGACATGGGGCAAGTGAAGTGAAACAATGGGTTGGGTTATTTCCGGGTGAGGCAGTGATTTGAGTGAAAGACAAATAAGTGGAAACTTGTTCTCGTGCTTCACACCTAAGCAGGGAAAAGGACCGTCCACCTATGGGATTTCCTTTAACATGAAGCAGCTGAAGCAGGTTAAGGTTACATATGGGGCGATTAGGCAAATAGGGGTGAACAGCTGCTGAAGATAAAGGGGAGAAGAGAGTTTCTCCACAACAGGTTCTTTCCTGGTCCTTAGACTTCTGTGATTTGTGGACCTCTAATACCCAATCCATTAACTGCGTGACCTCAATGTCAGCACCAAAAGGATAGTCAAAGCCACAAGAAGATGGCAAGTACCTGCCTACCGCACTCATTTACTGGTGCCCTCCCAAGATTCCCAACCTGGGCAATTAACATCCCAAGTAAATTACTGCCTCCATTGGTCAGTAACATGCAAGTAATCCGAACTCCATCAGCACATGCTGCCGGCCTTCAGACATTAGAGGAACATTATTTGACATTTCGATGTGCCACCAAGCCAGACTCCCGACCATCACCATCTATGAGACAGTACTTTTGGTATCGGAGTTGACATTTTTATGCATTGCGCCCTATAGGTACCGCAGAGACTTTGGTAAAAGCGACTTGTTTTGAGTTTGAGTTTGCCAACAGTACGAGGCATGAGCTTGGCTGCAAACGTGACGCGACAGGTGTTTAAATTCCATGTGCGGCTCATCCGGTCGTGCCTGAACCATAAGGAGAAGACAGAGACAGCAGTGTGAGGTTTCGCATTTCAAACACTTTATACAAGGGATGAATCGAAAGCAGTGCCTGTGGTGAGCAACCAAACCGTATCACAGTGAACTCTTACTATGGATGTTGGAAGTGCGCACCCGTGCTCAGAATGACCACTCACCCTTCGCACGGAGATCACGTGAAAGAGTAGTGATGTGCACAAAGGTACCACGTGTTTACTTCCAGGCCCCCAGCGCACCAGTAATGTAGCTAAAAGTGTTGGGTTCTGTCTACTTGGCCACATTGAGAAATAGAAGGGTGGAGGTGCAGACCAATGAGCAGCACTGCACTTGCACTGGGCAGAGCTGTTTACCTTGTATACAACCAAAAAAGGTTGTGTGTCTGAGGAGCTACAAAGTCCTACACCTCCCCAGCAGAGAAGGATCGGCGCAGACCACCATCGATCTAGAAAGTACTGAATCCCTAAGAGCTGCCTAAACAGTCAATAGAAAAAACAAATTACCTAACACAGCAAAACTAAAGCAAAAAACGTTTATTGGTCTTTAATGTTTCTACATATTGGAAAGTAGATATCCTTTCCCAGAGGTCACGTTGAACCCGCTATACACAGTGAGTTTCTGTAGTTCTTATTATCGTCCACAAGAGGGAACCAAAGTCCCTTAAACTGTACTTGGTTGAACAGGAAAACGGAGTTTCCCTTTCTACTTAACTTTTATAAGCGAGAACAAGCTACAGTGTTGGAAGACTCAAGTATCCAGTATTTGTATCATTTACTTTAAGCAGTGAGGCATGTGGAAAGTAGAAAGGGCATACGTTGTTTTCCCAAGGAAAACAGTGTTTTACTATTTAACACACACGCACACCCAGGGTTGGATTGGGATCACAATTCGGCCCGGGCACTCCCAAAAAAGTGGCCCACATTCCTGGATCACGCCCGTTCACGAAACAGCATTTGGCTAGTCTCATCAGGCTCATTTTTTGAGAAATGTTTGATAAATTATGTATTTTAAAGCTCACAGAGCCAGAAACATTGGTGAAAACTAGAAGCACTACATTTTGGCGTGGCGGGCGAAGTGAAATAAAGTGGCCCAAAGGCTACAACTCCTGCTATGGCTATGTTTGCCACCTGGCTTTTTTTTAACCAGCATTACCAGTATTTTAATGCCCTTGCCAGTATAAAAATGAAGAAAATCACCTAAAGCTGGTATTTTCTCCCCTGATCGATATGTACTTTAAAGTTTGAACAGTAAACGTAAGGTGAAAGCAGTTTAAAATGTGGTCTAAAGCTTCGTTAATGATCCGTGACTGATAGTTAAAACTAAACAAAGGAAGAAAAGCCATGTTAAGAAGGAATACAGACTTTTTTATTATTGCCTTTGCAGATTTGTAAAAAATGAGCAAACAGAAGGTTATGTTTTTTTATATAGCGTAAACTCGGCCAAAGGGCGCAATTATATGAGCACCAGTTACATTACAGAAGATCAAATTCATTTTTATTTTAGGCCTTTGCGCAATTAAGTCATTTGCCCAGAATCACAGGATGTTGCGGTGAGGCTGGGACTCGAACCTATTTCCATAGTTCCACATTCGGCAGCTCTGACCCCAACATTACATTATCTCAATTTTCCGCTCTGGGAAAGGTGCTTCACAGCGAGGTTTATGCAAACATACACAACCACCACCACCAAGGCCTGAAAGACACTGTAGCCGAGATGCCAAAAACAGGCCCTCAGCAAGGCCATTCACTTACTCTCACCAGCCCAGTCAACTGTAGCCTCAGGGTGATGGCCTGGCAGGGGAGGGGTGAACAAAAGCAGGGGAGCTGAGGTGATGATGGCTCACAGCAAGGGAGTGGGACATTGCTTCTGGGAGTCAGCGCCGGCCCCACGGGAGGCCAAGATAAAGTCTGCAGCGTACAGAACAATATTGGCCTAGCGACGCTGCTGAAAGCAACCCCTCAGAGCCTCCTTACTCATTCCAAGGCGCAACCGGGAACTCGGTCACGCCGCCAATATGACAGTTGTGCCGGTCCCGGAGCACTCTTCACGGCGGGGAGGGGCCAGCGCTGGTGACGCGTGTAGGGCCCACCCTCATCTATTGGGTATTCGGCGTGCCCCGGAAGCAGTTACAAGCGCTTCTGGGGTAACGCAATCTGAACGGGTCCCGGATCTAGCCAGGACCTGTTCGAGCCTGTTCTGGGGGTGGGGGGGAAGCGCTCTTTAAAAAGAGCGGCAGAGCGGCAGGAGAGTCTTCTTTGCCGCTCTGCCCACACCCCCCCCCCCCGATCACTACACCTCGCCTGCACGCGAGGAGGGCGCGTGAAGCCTCAATTTTAGTTTCTTCTTCTTTTTTCCCCTTTATGCAGGTGTTTTCCTTCGGTTCGGCGGGAGCATCGGGCAGTTGAAAAAACGCCGAGGAGGACACCAGGATGCCTAGAGCCTGCATTAACATCGGGGATTTTTCCCTTCCCCCGTTTTTCTTGGTTGCTTTCCTCTGCAGGTTTGACCAAGGCAGTGACCAGAGGCAAGAGAGGGCTGCTGGAGCACCTGGGAGCCTCTTTTTTCCTGCGCAGTGAGGAAGCCTACTGGGACCTGGTTTACAGCTTCTTGCACCCTTGGTAAACCAGCACTTTCACCGCAGTCAGGAGCCACTCGGGTTAGAGCGCTGCTCACCTGACCCTCAGGATTAGCCTGGGGGAGTGGCTCTGGCTGTGGGGGTGCTTGCGGTCGACCGGGGGATTGCTTAGAAGATAAGGGTTTGGGCATTGTCCCAGGCCAGCCAGCAAGTGGGTTTTTGTGCTATCTTGAGGGTGCCCAGGTTATTGGTGCAGGGTTGCTCTGTCTTATAGTGGGCATTTAAGGTTGTAGATTCAGGCAGAATTCGGATTTTACAACTGAGTTTTAATAATGGCACCAAAGGTGAAGAGGGAACAGGGCCCGGCTAGGATGGAGGAATGGATGGCTGCAATGATGCAAACTATGAGCGACCTAGGTCACACCGTGGCAGAGCTGCGCAGGAGAGTGGATAGGCAGGAGGAGGAAGGGGACAGGCCCAGGTGTTCGGGGGTTGCACCCAGGGCAGCATTCCCTCCGGTACCCCGTAGATCTAGGAATAAACGGGGGGTAAAGGGGGTCGGCCCCTGCAGGGTTACCAACCCCAGCTTTTCCAGCGCCAGTAGTCCCAGGGCTTGTCGTCCCATCCCTCCCAGCACTCTCAGAGCCTGTAGTTCCAGCCCTCCCAGGACCATCGGTCCCAGCACCAGTAGCCTCACCGCTCCCGGTGCCTGAAGTTCCAGTGCCCGTGGTCCCAGCAGGGTGGGGGGGCAGCGCCAGGGGGAGCGATTCCACCGGCGGGCATGGGAGGCCCAGTGCAGGCGAGCGCGCCAGGAGGTCCAGTTTTAAGTGAGGCCCCGGCGCAGCCAGTAGTACCTTCCGGCAGTACTCCCAATTTGGTCCCAGGTCAGCCTGATTTAGTGGCAAATTTAGCAGCAGTGCTCCCATGGCTAGCTAAGGCAGGGACAGTTATTCAATCTGCGGGCAGTGGGCTCCTATTAGCTGAGGGGGATGCGGTGGAAATAGCCAGGAGCTTAGTCGCGCAAGTTGAGAAATCTAAACAGGTGGTGCCGCCACCAGTTGAGGGCCAGAAAGGCACAGGTGGCCCAGAACCCCCAAAGCAGGCCACAGCTGCAGGACCTGAAAACGCAAAGATGCAAGCAAGCACGTCAGCAGGTACAGTACAATTGTTGCCAAGTGTAGGTTTGGGGGGGAGGTGCGCTCGCACAAGGAGCGCATGGCAAGGCACATAGAGCAGGACGTAAAAGAACAAATTTGGAAAGGGGAATATGTGAATATGTTTTCTTTGTTGGTAGACAAGGATGAGAGGGAGGAGGCCAAAAAGCTGGGGGAATGGTCCCACCCAAAGGACTCGGCCAATTGGCCTACTAGGACAAAGATTGAGGAGACGTTAACTAACTGGTTTAAAGCATTTTCAAACTTTCATGCGGTGATGGTAGAGAAATGATGAGTATGGGGGGGATGTGTTGGAAAGAATATGACAAGGCGCTTAGAAGGGTGAAGGCCTCCGACCCAGCACTCACATGGGACCAGGTGGATATGATTTTGTGGTTACGACACATGAACTACCAAAGCAAGGAAGCGCCAAAAGGGCAGTCCTTTCGGTCAGGGGCACCCCAAAGCAGGGGGTAACGCCAGCAGCAAGAAGGGAGCGTGTTGAGATTTCAACAGAAAGACATGCACTAGGCCCAATGGATCATGTAAGTTTAGGCATATCTGCTCCTTCTGTGGCTTATCCTCCCATCCAGAATCAAACAGTTTCAAGAAATCAAGGGACAAGGGAGGTAAGAAACAAGAATGAGGGTTCCTTACTTAGTAAAGCTCACTCACCCATAGACACAATGGCTTTGATACCCTGGTTGAACAAGTACTGCTGCCCAAACACGGCCCAGATTTTGCTGGAAGGTTTCAGGGATGGGTTCCGGATTCCACCACCTGGTTATTCTGGACTTTCTTACTGCCGCAATCAGCAGTCAGTGAGGGATAACATATCTGTAGCAAGGGACAAGGTGCAGAAGGAACTGCGTTTGGGAAGGCTGGCAGGTCTCTTTGATTCAGTTCCTGGGAAGGATTTTGGGTGCTCACCGCTGGGGGTGGTACCCAAAAAGGACCCAGGGGAGTTTTGCTTGATACATAACCTATCGGCTCCCTGGGGTCTGTCACTGAATGATGCCATTGATGAAGCCCTGTGCTCCGTGAGATACGCACCCTTGGATCAGGCGATTGGAATGCTGCAGTCGCTTGGCCCAGGCACTTTACTAGCAAAATCAGACAGAGTTTGCTTTCCGCCTACTGCCAGTCCACCCACAGGATTTCCACCTCTTAGGTTCCAGCTAGAAGGGAAGTTCTACATGGACAAGTGCATGCCAATGGGGTGCTCTGTCTCCTGCTCACATTTTGAGAAATTCAGCTCCTTTTTGGAGTGGGTTTTCAGGCAGGTTACAGGGCACCACTGGGTACTGCACTACTTGGACGACTTCTTGTTGTTAGGGGCACCACAGTCACAGGAGTGTGGCAGGGCTTTGGAAGCATTTTGTGAGCTCATGAGGGACCTCGGGGTCCCCCTGGCACGGGGGGGAAACAGTGGGACCAACAACACAAATTGAGTTTCTGGGCATTGAATTGGATTCCATTGAGGGTGTGGAAGGTTTCACGCCGGCATTTGCAGACTGTTTGCGAAAGGAAAAAGTGATTTTGCATCAACTACAGAAGGCAGTGGGTAAGCTGAACTTTGCTTTAAGAATCATCCCTATGGCACGCCCCTTTTCACGTTCCATTGCACAGGCAATGTCAGGGCTGAAAGAAAAACATCACCACACTCTGTTGTCCAGCGAGGTTAAGCAGGATATGCGGATTTGGATGGCATTCCTGCGTGACTTCAATGGCGCGGTAGTGTGGCCCAGCCCAGCCAGGTCCAGCCCGGAGCTTGACCTCATGACAGATGCTGCAGGGAGTGAGGGGTTTGGAGCCATCCTGGGTTCACAATGGGCAGCACAGCATTGGCCCGCGTGGTGGGTTGACACTGGTGTAACAAATAACATTTCATTTCTGGAGCTATTCCCCATTTTGGTGGCCGTGACCATCTGGCCACACCAGTTTCGCAATCAGTCTGTGGTTTTTTGGTCAGACAATATGGCGGTGGTGGAGTGCATCAACCAACAGTCTGCCAGGTGTAAGATGATGCTTCGATTGCTTAAAGAAATTGTGCTGCAATGTATGAGGTTAAATGTGATGTTTAGAGCTAGGCATGTCCCTGGGATTCTCAACCACGCGGCTGACGCATTGTCTCGTTTCAAGATGCAGGTTTTCAGGTCTCATCATCCAGAAGCAGCGGACTGTCCCACACATTTCCCGGAGCATCTGTGGCAGCTTGGTGCCCCACCTACCAGACCTCGTGGCAGCTAGCCTAGCACCCAGGACTAGGCGGGCCTATGAGGGGGCATTTTTCGCATATTGCGCTTCCTTAGGACAAGGCTGGGAAGGGGCATGGCACGACCCAGCATCCGTTATATCATTCATAGGGAAATTGAGGGATGGAGGGCGTTCTGTGGCATGCGCAAAGCACCACATGACTGCAATAGCATTTTTTGCAAAGATGATGGGCCATAGGGATCCCACGGGCTCATTTTTGGATCAAAGGGCTTTGAGGGGGTGGCAACGCTTGCAAGGGGCCCAGTCAGACATTAGACACCCGATTAGCATTGAAGGGCTCTCATCCATCATGGAGGCATTGGGGAAAGTATGTAGTTCCACCAGCGAGGCCCAACTATTCAGGTGTGCTTTTTCCCTCGCCTTTTATGGCGCCTTCAGGGTTGGGGAATTGGTGGCACGTAACAAACACGCCTTGCTGGGTGGGATGCAATTGTCCCACGTTCAACTACAAGCAGGGTCAGTATCCCGGTCACTTCCCAGCTCCAAAATGGATCAGAGCGGGAGGGGAGACCACGCTATCTTGCAAAGAGCTCCAGGGAGCTCATGCTGTCCGGAAGGCAACCTGGAGACATACATGGCCTGCAGGCCACGGGGGGCCATTATTGATCCACCAGGATGGGACCCCCCTCATGCGGTTCTAGTTTGGGAAGGTATTGGCATTGGCTCTAGGGGCAGCAGGCCTGGATGCATCCAAATTTGGTACCCATTCTTTCAGGATCGGGGCAGCCACCGAAGCCACGGTTCGGGGTCGGACTGGGCAGGAGGTTCAGAGAATAGGGCGTTGGTCCTCGGACGGTTACAAGCGCTATGTGCGGTTACATTTACTCTAGGTGGCATTGCTAACATTTTGGTTTTGTTCCATTTCTCTGCAGTTTCCACGTCCTGTCCCGCAGGAGGGGAACTTTTGTCACCCGCCGGTCAACTACGCCTCGCCCACTCCAGGTACCCGCCTGGGGGCCGGGCCACAGAGAAGTCTGGATCATAGGCCATTCGTATGTGTACAGGTTGAAACAACATTTTTTCACAGGCAATTTTGCGGACAGGGCCCGCCATGCGGGTTGGAGTGTATCGATGTATGGTCAAGGGGGATTGAGGTTGGATCAATTCCAAAAGCTAGTAGGTCCTTTGTTGCTTAAGTCCCCAGCGGCGCCTGCCGCAGTGATAATACATCTGGGAGGCAAGGATTTGGTGCACCTGGGTAGGAAGTGAGTGGTGGAGCCTGTAATCACACAAGTGGGTTGGTTGGCCAGGCAATGCCCTCAATCTGTTTTAGTATGGTCTCACTTGATCCCGAGGTTCCAATGGAGGGGGTGGGAATCTGTCTGGGCTTTGAATCACTCCGTAAAGAGGATTAATAACAGGATTGACAAACTTTTCAGGACTCCTAAATTAAGGAAAATCCCGCATGGGTGCATCCGGGGGGGAACGGTTCTTTTTACAAGACGGGGTTCACCTTTCTAAATTGGGTAACGACCTGTTCCTGGAGAATATGCTAGCCTGGATGGCAGGAACAACACACGGGGTATGACCTTTGTGTCAGCAGCGGATGGGGGGGGACAAGATAGTCGGTCAACTATACTGGTCTGTGGCGGTAAGGTCATGATTCCTAGGTAAAAAAATTGACATCTTAGTAGGCATCCCATTGTTTAACGGGGACGCCAGGGGGGAGGGACAGTGGTCCCTCATCACACTCCATGGGGCGCTGGCAGCCGGTAGGCTGAAGGGTGCAGGGGGTAGGGAGTTCCGCTTCTGGTAGGCCGCTTGGGCCAACCCCTGCGCAGGTGCATTGGGTGCCAACGTGGCATAACATCAGTCCCTGGGAGGTAGGATGGAAGGGAGTAGGGGGTGCCCGCGAAAAGAATCTGCTGGGCACACGGGCCTCCTGCGCAAGGTCACTCCGGTAAAGGGGTACCTGGCAAATAGTGGGGAACAATCATGACCTTGCACGTAGGCTCAACCAGGATACGCAGAAAACAAATGTACATATTCCAGTTTTAAGTTAGGTATGGCTTTGTATTAGATTCATGTTAAGGTTAGCCATAAGAATCATGTTCAATAACTGTATTCAAAATTGTGATTTGAATATGTTGTGGTTTTCTGAGTATATATTTAAAAAAAAAAATGTGTTATAAAAATTTATGTTTTATTATTTTTAATAAAATACGGCTGGGGTTATATGACCCCTAATCCAAAAATAATTGTGTTGGATGCTTTACTATCAATACTCGGGGGAGAGAGGGTTCAGGGGTAGGGGATAACTGATCACTTACTGGGAGGGGACTCGGCAATACCAGGCCATATGATGCTGCGCCCCCACTCCCCCCTTACACTGGCCTGGTGGGGAAGACAATAAGTCTCTGTGGGCCGTTTGACAAAAACCGGCCCTCTGGTGACCCTTAGGCACCGGCCCATCAGCCAATGCCCGACTTACCAATCCGATGCTGCGCACACCTATATCTATTAGCTTACGATATACTCTACTTTGAGAGTAACTCTTTTGAACCGTTGAAACAGCAAACACCACAAAGATAGGTAGTGCAGTGTTCGACGAAGGACAGTAGCAGAAACAGAGATCTGTAGTTTTCTTCTGCTACGAGCATCCAGGCACAGACTGGTTTTATAAACATGCTACACAAATACAGCCCCTCTAAGAACCCTCGAGGACGGACAATATGTACTCAGCGCCACCGGTTTCACACCGGGGGTGGCCTCCCATAGTTATTAACATCTTCCTTAACTTCAACTCACTTTATTTTTCAATCCAGCCCTTATAAGTAATAACGTAGTGTCTTCTTGAAAGTGGTACGGGCGGGGGACAAATGCACAAATATCCGATTCCGGCCCCAGAAAGCAAGACCCAGAAAAATCGTCCATCATACTGCTGTGCCATGGCTTGGGGGTATAGAGACCCTACAGGCTCCAATTTCAGACAGGCTGCACCAGTCTTACAGGCTACGGTCTAAGACTGCAGTAGGAGTAACCACTCAACTATTGGCTTCAGAACCTAATTGTGAATGCAACAGTCTCCAAACGCCAGCTTAACAGTTTACAAAAACACACGTTAGCCATGAAATACAAGCTTTTATTTTGGATAGATCAACTCAAGTCTCTAAAACAAAAAGCTTATTTTCACGAAACATCATTTTGTCCTGAAATACCAGCTTTGAGCAAGGACATGTTCAGTGTCCAAAAATTAGATTGAGGTTTTCATCGCATATACATTTGACACCCATTACAGATACTGCAATTCACACCATGTATTACCATATCATGCCATGAATGCCCACTATATGCTAAGAATTACCACCCCTATGCCAGAGCCATCATTTACCACTGGTGGACATTACCATGCCACTGATGCTCATAATAAAAAAAATTACTAGTGCTAGAACTATACCAGGGGTCAGCACCATCACACCAGGAATGATCTCAATATGCAAGAAACCACACTCAATACACCAGCACTAGTATTATACTGCTGCCAGTAATACTGATCATCTTGTAACCAGTATTACACCAGGAACCAGGCCTTGGATGCACGTGACAAAAATTATCAGCAGCATTCTGCAAAGACACGCATTACACCTCCGGAGGGTACCACCAACCATGAATGAACACTCTATGCCAAGAATTACCACAGACAGGTCAGATCCAGAATTATGCTAAAGATGGGCATCATTATGCCATGGAGGACGACAATATATGCCAATAAATACCATTATGCCAGTTACCCTGTGATGAATTATGCAAGAGCGATAAGCGGCCAGCTACAAGCTTTGTAGCGCTGATGTACACTGCACCGTTGTCTGTACAAGTTCCAGTCGGGGACTTTTATGGTTCTTTTTGTGAAAGCAATGGCAACACTAATCTTTAATTTGGTCTAGACCTATTACAGATAGGTGAAAATTAGTTTAGAGTAGTTCATTATCACTGAAGGGGCGCTGGCCTGCTTTCAGTCCACAGGTAGCATTCTTCGCCCTAACCTGTGCTTGGCTGGAAGAGTGCCGGATCACAGAGCGGGTTATGTGGGAGGTATTTTGGTGTCCCGCATGATGCTAGGGGGTTCAAGAAGAAACCTAGCCGTTTGCACGCAGAAAGCACGCTCTGATATTCCGTTGAAGAAAAAAAATACGACGCCACCCATATTCTCAAACTGTATGTGTGTTTAAGATCACATGGCGTCTTGACCTTTTAAAGGGATGACATCACCTGCCCCGCACGAGACACTGCACAAACAGTGCAGGAGGGGAGTTTCTCTTTAGCCTGTGGGAGAACCCAAAGCAAGAAAAAAATTAAATACGCTGGATCATGAACAGTTCACCCCAAACCCAGGGCATCAGGGAACAGCAAGGTAGATGGCTTGGATGCTGCAAAGCGGTATAAACGAATATACGTTTTTCTCACAAACTTAGCTCATTTTAGTGTAACTTTCTGCTACTTGGGGTGGGTGCAGAGGGACACCGAGCAGGGGAGATCGGGACAA
The DNA here is from genome assembly GCA_963921515.1 of Calotriton arnoldi. NCBI lineage: Eukaryota > Metazoa > Chordata > Amphibia > Caudata > Salamandridae > Calotriton > Calotriton arnoldi. The sequence continues at coordinate 354,521 of CAWUFW010008870.1, read as the reverse complement.
TGGTCAAGGTGGTACTGGAATAACGATCAGGAGTGGGCAGGATCAGAGCACAGAAGGTCAATTTCCTGGATTCTTCGTCAAAAACCTTAAAGTGCTTGTGAAGTAATTTGTTCATACAATATTTATGGGTAAACATGTGTACGATGCAGATGCTGCTGTGCTTCTCAGAACGCATGCCATGCATCTTGACGTTTGCAACCAAATGATATGGAATTACCGGCCTCGTATCTTCTCCACAGTGGTCTCACTGGGACCACCGGGACATTGAGGTCTAAGACTGCCCAGTGGGAAACGGACTGAGAGCAGCAACTCGCTGCGGATAGTGAACTGGAATATGAAACACTATAGAGGACCTGAAGATGAAATGCCTGGTGCATTCTTTAAAGACATGGGTTCTGCACCCAAACTTAGTTCATTCTTCCTACTCCACTGACTGGAGTCAGGCAACTGTACTGTCGGTGTTTGAAATTGCAATAGTGCTTTTTGCAGATTAACACAACAACCTCAAAGCACCAGTCACACGTGCAGGCTCCACTCTACCCCCCTCTCATGGCGGTGCCCTGGCTCACCATTAGCCAGAGTGACAGCAGTGGCTTACATCCAGCTACCTACTCTGCCCAAAGTGGGCATATTTAAAAGCTCTTGAAAGGGCAGGACTGAACCAGCTTGGTACTCACAAACTCACAACTGAGAGGTTGTTGAAAATGTACACTGGTAGTCTAGCTTCAGTTCTATAGCCCTTTGCCACAGTACATTAAGTGTGAGCCAGACGGCCTCAGTTTCTATAGCTTATAAGTCTGTCTGGGTGACCCCCTCTTGGACTGAACAGACAGACATCTCTCCACAATTACAGTGCTAGGATTTAACTGGGTCATGTTGGTGCGCCAGGACGAAGAACATGGAGCTCACCAATAAAACACACTTATTCCAAGGCACATCCCTTTCCCGTCACCATGCTTTGAACTTAAACAGCCTCCTAAAAAGATGCCTAGCAGGAACATGCCTTGTCCGGAAGAAGCTTCGACTTCAAATGCAAACAATAAAAACCCCAGCAACTGCTGTGCACTTTACGCCTATAAGAACGAAGGTTCTGCTACCATCCAAAATACAGCCAGTCTCCAACAGCCTTTTTGGCCGCCTCCGTTATTACAGGTTCAGCTAAGCAGCAATTAAATTGTAAAACTGGGAACTTGAGAAAACTGGTGGACGTAAATTACGACCTCAAAGATAATAAAAACAGGTGAAAAAAAGTATTAACAGGATCTGAACAGATGGCCCGGAAACAGTCATCGAGGCCTTCCGAATTAAGCTACTGAAACTACAGAACAGTGCCAAAGAGCATAAGAGAGTGACAGTGAAAGACTACTAGAACTAGTGCGCGAGAGAAAGGGGAATGGGGGAGCAAGAAAGAGATAGGAAGAGAAATAGGGTTAGTTAAAAGCAACTTGTTTTCAACATGCATAAAACGGTTTTGTTACATTTCAGCGCCTGGATACACTCAAGGGTGACAAGCAGTGCTCTACAAACCCACCTTACACATAGTTTTTCTTCATTTAAAAAGTAGAAGTTATTTTCATGCAACTCTGGTTATGTAATGTGTATTTGTTTACCGTGCATTGCACCCGGGATGGTATCATTGGGCTGAAGTAGCCATATGGGACGAGGCAGGGCCGGGACAAGATGGAGAGCCAGGTCTTCAGTTTCTTGCGGAATTCAAGAACTGAGATGACTCTGGTGGCAGGTTGGTCCAGGCTTAAGGAGTGAGGTAGGAGAAGGCACGACCACTGGATGTGGTTATGTGTATGCAAGGGGTGTGCCCGAGTAGGAGGCGGACAGAGCAGGGGCGGCTGGTGACATTTGAAAGTGGTGCGGCGTAAAAAAAAAAAAATCGGATGCCTGATGTGTATCAAGTGAGCGTAGCGAGCTAGCCCAACTGTCATAAAGGCTGGTTGGGGGGTGGGGGTGCGGGGGGTTCTTCCCCTGAGAACATTTTGAAAAAGATTGGGCAAATGGTGCATTTTCAAGCAAATTTGAGAAAGTAAGAAGGTTAATAAGGCACTTGTGAAAGCGTAGTTATGACATCAATAAAAAAGATTTCACATGAAAATGATATAGGTAGCTGCTTATTCAGTATAACCACAGAATGACATCACTTTTCTCTAGGATATACACCCAAATTACAGCCTGCATCAATGATTGTCATTGCTTTTATATACTAAAGTGTCACATCACACACCAGTCATTGTCATCATATGCACAGTTACCCCATAACATGGCAGACATACGTCTCATGTAACTAATTAACCACCACAGACCATTCAGTGCCTTAGGATGCGTCTCATATTTCCCGCATATTCCGCCAATGCCATGATGTACTCTAGGGATTTCCCATTTGCCAATCAACTCCATGATGTGCCCCTCATACCCCGTCTGCCATTTAGTGCCATGATGTGCCTCAGAACTCTGACTAACAACACTTAGAGCCATATTGTACTCCAGAGGTCACCTTTTAACCATTCTATGGATATAATGTGCCAGCGTTAGCCTGAAATGTCGTTTAAAGCCGTGATGTGCTCCAGGTAATCAATGGCCATAACGTGCTACAGATATTTTTCCCTAATCCAGTTAATGGCATGATACACCCCAGGTGCACGTCATATGCCAACCGACCTCTTGATGGGCTCCAGTTACTGTGTTGGGCTAGTTAGCTCCCTTGGTGCTCCGGTATTCTCCTGCAAACCTGACAGCACAGTGTAACCCACACAGGCTAGTCAATTAAACATTTTGCACAATCCATGAATTAATGTATTCCGATCCACAGTCATGCATGATCTCAGCAGCATAAAAACGTACCAACACCTCTCACCGACACAGATATAATAAACGGATAACACAAACAGGCAGGCTAAGTTAACGTTGTAATGTCATTTAGCATGGGCACTGCCATCGAGCTATTCCTACACGCCTCGCTGCCTCGATCACCCAGGAGCTGCCTACTCTATCCACTTCGCACCCTATCTTCATACGCCACGACCTCCTCCACAGCCCAGCTGCTGTCGCTCGCCGTTAGCCGTACCCGTGACTAGAGGCAGTCCAAATCTCCAGAAACGTGAAAGCGTGTGGACGTTTTTATTAAGTTTCTGCTAGGGGAAAATGAAAAAAATATGTGGAGAAAACCAAATAAGCCGGTAGAAACTACGATCAAAGTATACACTGACTATAGTCCCAAAGTGCGCGTGATGGACATGCCACAACAATGCAAACAACTTCCGGTAAGAGCGGGGCATTTTACACGGACGTCCTTCAGAGTAAGGTCGCTTTGTCCCCAACAGTGGCACAGATAATGTTTTCAGGAGTGACTTTAAAGGCATCCTGCGTTTTAAGCCATCGCTTACCACTTCCAGCTCTCGCTCTGGCCCGGCGGCTCGCGCTCCACATCAATAGAAGGGTCTGGCACGGCGCAGACATACATCAAAACGACGTTAAAAACCTCTTAATTTACGGCCGGTCCATTAAAAAACACAATTTTGTTCCGTATGATAGATATTTTATCCCAATAATAAATCATTTTAAGAGCCGTTTCAATAATGTATAAGCCCTGGGCTACGGGGACCGTGCGTTAATAGTGCGTTTTGTCATCTATAGTGCGAGGCCAGTCGCGCGGGGGTGGGGGAGTTTTAAAATAAATAAAAGAAATCCTTATCCTACCTGAGCAGCAGGTCTGCCGTCCGCGCTGCCTTGGGTCCGTTGGCGCCTACAGCCCCTCTCAGCCAATCCTGGCGCTGCCAGCAGCGCCAGGATTGGCTTAGGGCACGGTTAGTACTCGCCTGCCTGCCCATTAGGAGACCGAGGTTTGAGCCTTTGCTCAACCCTCGCTCTCCTAATGGGCATGCGCAAGCCAGTGCAAACACAAGTGCGCATGACTGGGCACGGCGCGAAAATTCGCTGCCCTTCCCCACTCATGCGCACTTGTGCTGCTGCCTGTTGCCCATGGTCCGTCTGACAATCATGTCAGTCAACATGACGCCGGACCGCCCACCCCCTTCAGACTCTGAAGGGGGTGGGCGGTCCGACGTCATGCTGACTGACATGATTGTCAGTTCTCCCTCGGCGTCTTTGAACTTAAGTAAACTGAATCAGTTTACTTAAGTTCAAAGACGCCGAGGGAGCTGCGGGCGGAGGGGCTACGCCCCAACGCCCCAATGGACGGACCGCGCCTGGGACAGAGGGCAGTGTCTGGTAGATCTGTGGAAATATGTGGTTTTGAGGTAAGTGGGGTCAATGTTGTGTAACGCTTTGTATGTGTGCGTGAGGAGTTTGAAGAGTGGTTGTTTGTGGATTAGAAGCTGATGGAGTTCTTTGAGGTGCGGGTGTTGCGAGTGATTTTGCTACTTGGCATCTTTAAACTCCCAAGCCCTTCAGCATGGCAAACTCTGTACGTCTGCTTCCTTAACAAGACTCCTCTCAGTGCAGTCACATTGCTAATAATCTAAATTCCATTATAAAAAATAAACTCAGTTTTACCTGAAGGGCCCTCTCGGCTTCTATGAATGCTTTCTCCACGTTGGAAATGTTGCTTTCCAGCTGCAAGCTTTGACTGGTCTTGGAGTCCAGCTCCCGCCTCATCCTGCTCACCATGTCCTGGAGTTCAGCGGGGCTTGGGGTGACCTTCTCTTGTTGCACTCGCTCAATTTCCTTTTCCAGGGCTTCCGCCTGGGAAGTCAGTTCCTGAATGCGCTGCTTGTACTCCTCTACAGTGGCCCGCAGCTGCTGCATCTTGTCCTGGCGCTCACGCTCCAGGTCCCTCTCCTGCTGCAGCTCATCGTGCCAGAAGTCCTCATAGCTGAGTTCTGTCTCATTGCGGCGGATGAGCTGCTCCAGGTACAGGAGCTCATCCTGGTTCCTCGAGCCTCCCTTGTTCTCACAAGCTTGAAGATCTGCTCCCGCAGAGTCGTTCTGGAGCTCCAAGGACTGCAGATGCTCCTGCTGCCGCAGCACCATCCTGAATACATCCTCCTTAGAAGGTGCGCCACTCTCCTTGGAAGACAGTCCATTTACCCTGGGAGACTGGCTGATCTCTTTGGACGGTTTACTGCTCACCTGGGAAGACTGGCTGCTCTCCTTGGAGTCCATTCCATTCCTTTGCTGATGTTTTAACCTATGCTTGGCCAACAGTTCGTTCGAGCCCATGGGGCCCAGGTTGAAGGTGAGAGCTTTCCGAGGCTCTTTAGACCGCGTCACCTCAGTGCTTACAGGCCTTGGCTTGAGGGGTAGGCTGGACCTTATGAACATCCTCTCAGGGGGCTGCCCCGTGGTGTCAGAGGAGGGCCTCTCTGCCACGCTGGGGCCCGTGCGGCGCAGTATAAACTGCACATCGTTGGCATACTGTCCACACTTGGAAAGGTACTCCAAGGGCCGCTCAGTGGGCAGAAGCTGCCTTTCCTTGTCCCTCAGTGTTTGGATGAGAACGTACCGACCAGTCTGGCCTGGAGGGAGGAAGAAAAAGAAAATGTAACGGAATGAGATTCGTTTTTTAACTCTCGCACTTACCAGCAATGCATGCAAGACCAGGAGAAAATGGCCAATAAGACAAAACTATAATCCCAGTCTTTTCGTACTTCAGGGTTGTGCTTACTTATAAAAGTATTCACTCATGGTTTAATTTGAACCCACCTCCTAGAGAACGGTTCCAGCATCATTACCAGCATTGCATGCACTACAATTCACACATATTTACAAGTGTACTTGTGAGGTGCTATTGCAACAAAAATATATCAATCAACTTTATTTTGTGTGTGAATTTTTCATTCCTTTGCCTTTTCTCGTGCGACATCTAGGTATAAAGATGAACGTCTGTGTTTAATATACTGCAAAATAACCGACCCCTACATGGTCTTCAGCACTAACATATCACCTAGGGCCCTCAATGAAGCTCTAATATGAAAAACGTGCAACAACGACCATGTAGCCAATTCTGGCCTTTGAGTAAACAAATGGATGCATTCTTGGATGTGTAGTATGCTTCAACTGAAGTACCCAAATGGATTGCACAAGGTCCTGCTGACATGGATACAGGTCAACCGTAGTTCCAGGCATCCAATAGCACTATTGGAAGGCAGAGCCCCCCCCCTACCAAATAAATAAAAGAATAAGACACCATGCTTTCTATAAAGGCATAATTTTGCTGGATTATTCCTGAGTAACCATCTCGTCTCTAGAGGTCTCTATTTCAACAAGCTCTTCAGGTCCTTCATAGAAAACTTGGTACTCTACCGCTTGGAAGTAGTGGCATCTGTACAGTAAAATCTGCCACATTTTGTCCCCGCCCTTACCTTCTGCAAAGGTGCCAGGTTAACGTTCTGGACACAGCCTGGTTCACCAACTTTTTTTTAATCAATATTTTCTCCTGTTAGTTGATCCTCCAGTGCACAGCGGCACACATCCTTGGCTTTCCCTACAGCTCTCGGTATAGCAGCCAGAACTGCTGTGATGAGGTAATCCCTGTGCGGATTTCACAACTGCAAATGAGGCAAGGGAACGTGCCAAACTCTCCCTGACCCTTGGATAGGTTGCACACTAGGAGACAGGCGCCTGGGCTGCAGGGAAGGGCGGAGGCTGACGCTACCTACCCTTACTTCCTCCTCTGCAACATTCATTTGCATTATTTTCTTTCCATCTTTGGCACCTTCCCCATAGTAAGACCAGACCATTTTTGGAGGGTTGCTTCACTCCTTCCCCAGGCTTAGTTCATTCCCTCTTATTTCTGGATACCCAAAGTGCCTTCTATCATACAATATCTGAAACTGAAGCCCTCTGTGTATTCTCGTTCAGACTACGCGTCAGAGGTAGTCTGGACATTAAGGATAATTTCCAATAGCAGTTGGGCTGGTATAGAATCCATCATGAGGCTGGGCTCTACATGGAGTACTCTGTTCCAGCTGGTCTACTAACCCCTTGATACCTTAACTGGGAATTTCAGTAGCACGCTGTGTGTGTGGGGGGGGAATGGGGGGGATTGTCCAAAAGGTACTCAAGTCATCAGCATACACGAATTGTCTCCCCAATTAAGATGGAAACTTCCTCATTTTAACCCCTCCTCCAAGAGAAACTCATACTTCTCACTCCCCTCCTTAGAAAACATCCTTAACTTCAATAAAACTCTGTAAGTAATAAACATTTCTACGCTTTCTGCTGCACATCATAGCCTGTCCTCAGGAGCATAAGACTACTCACTCTGCTCAGGCTCAGAGATCCCAGCCCTCTAAGGGGATGTTACAGAAATCCTCACTGGATTACTGGCAACCTGCGTGAGTGAAGAGGTTAGCAAGAGGAGCGTGTAGCTAGCAGTGAAGCTTTCATCTATTTATATATGCAATACACTTGCACAGAAACCCAGACACATTTTTAGGACCTGTGGGTGGATAAAAACTCGTTTTAGATCCTGTTTAGGAGGTAGAGCACACCACACACTTCGTGTGCTTAGTGCTGTATTAAATGACAAGCAAGTCACAGGGACTTGGTACAAGTTCATGGCTGAGGATACGAGGGAGAACATCTCCCAGGGCTTGGGAAGAGGTCTAGGACTCCCAGGGCTTGGGAAGAGGTCTAGGAGACAAACAATGTCAGCCCCCAGGAGGCTCTTCTCTCCCCCCCCCCCCTGGGAGGGCATTAAATACTTTTTTGACACAGAGCACGGTGAAGTTATGACCAGAAGAGGTGGAACAGGTCCAGGCTACTTTCAAGGCCTGTGAAGGGGTTGACGGCCATTTTAAAATAAGATCCTTCAAGTTCAGGGGTGTTAACACCAGCAGGGGGGCAGGCAAGGGATAATTGACCACAAACTTGATGGTTGGGATCATTTGGTGTCTGCAAACTGGGTCAAGTAACCCTTTCTGTACTTAACTCTCAGGGCAGTGATGCAAGCAGTCAAAGGATTCTTGGGGTAGGTAGTGCTGGGGGCAGACTAACTCAAACAGACACAATAAACTACTTTACTATCTCAGCAAAATAAAATAGCACATTAATGGGGGTTCATTTACAGAATTCGACAATCAACTATTGGGCTCTAGACGAGTAAAACATTCATCACACCATCTACAGTGGTTTAACACATCTCCTATGGTACCCTCAATATCTACAGTGTTTTAGCACAGATAAAGGGTCAAAGGCAAGAACAAGGCACAGGTGCAAGCTCACTTTCAGATTTGTAAAGACAAGGGGCCCATGTATCTAGGATAAAAAGCCTGGACAGGGAAATACACTTTGGGAAAGACACACCTAGGCAAGGCGATATTTAACACATTACAGATATTTCAATTCCAGACATGCATAAAGACAACATTATTACCAAAGACCAACAGTTTTTTTGGGAAATATTTCATTTTATTCACTTTTTTTCTTTTGTAGTAAAAAAATATATATATATATATATATATATATATATATATATATATATATATATATATATATCTTATTTTTGATTTATAAAAATATATCATTCTCTGTTATATTTAGCAGTTGTCATATTTCTGTATTCATTTTTGTTCATAGCAACCTTATTTTCACATTTATAATCATAAATACATCAAATATCACTGTTCCTCAATTTGACAATACATAAGAGACTGACAGTCTTCTTTAACCCTTAGTTATACAATCAATATTAACATCGTCCTTTATGCGGTTATAATACTGGCGGCTTGTTGACAGAAGCTCAATTTCAGGCTGGGCAAGCAATTACCATGTTTGATAACCCGTAGGTCACTTCATCCAAATTTTGAACACAAGAGTTCGTGCTAGCAGACATTACTCTCCCTAACGTGCAGACTTCTTCTACATTGTTGTTTGCCTTTGAAGGGGACACAGCTTATTGTGGAAGCTGCAGAACTAGTTGCTTGAGTTATGCTGCAGTGATACCAGATGGAACGCTGTTGGCGCAGGGAAGGATGGGTTCCTTCACAGCTTAAATCAGTGCTGGTTACACATCTGGTAGAATTGGCCCTTCTGGGTGCTCCACGCAATGGGAATATGGGTGGGCTTTTGCTCCAGGATAATCTCTCCACCTGCAGGGCCAGAACTCTCCCCCTTCCCCCTCTTAGCAGGCAGGCAGGTTTATTGGTACTAGGTAGAACCACAGCATCTCCAGCAAGGTGCGCAGACTTCAGGAGATGTCACCTCACCTCTGAACATTGCAGATCATGCAGACACCAGGTCTAATTCACAATACCTCTTTACTTTACAGACCACTTCTTTTCATGGCCAACAAAAACTTGTAACTGGAGCCAGTCAGTGGCTGTTGGTCCACTGTCTTAAGTCGAGGAAGTGGTTTGGAGTGGATCCCTTTCAAATTCCATTTTCTGGATGTAGCATAGACAAAGCCTTTATGCATAATGATGGTCCTCACAGCGGGTAAGGATGTGGCTCCAAGCAGGAGTATCCAAAACACAGGCACAATGTAGTATGAAGACCCCACACTTGCCATCAGCATTCCTGAAATAGCAGTCAGGAAAAGAGGACCAGGCAGGTCCTGCCTAGAAACTTCCTAAACCTTCACAACAGAACCTGCTGACTTACCCCGACTCTTCTAATATCAACCAAATGGTAGTGCTCGGAAAAGACTAATCCCCCATCCCCTTCTAAAAGAGCCTCTTAGAATTTCTAAGGATAGCCCTGTATCCATCCTCCCATATGGCAGTGTCCAAGGTCCAGGAATGCAGGCAATAAACTTCCACTCTCTGGTGAAGCTGTATTTCCCATTTTGTGTCATGTCAGACCATGAGAGGGCCAAAATGGATCCCGCAAGTCTCAGCAATCATAATCTCATTATAATAAAGTCTTGCTACCACACATACTTTATGATACATGCATGACACACACACAGGATATCTGCCATGGGGTTTGTATGTCACATCTAAGGGCATGCATGCGGGCCAGTAGGTACCGCATTACTTATAAATCAGGAAAACGGGTTGGTCAGTATTAATGCACATAAATGTTGCCACCACCACTAGATGTCAACAACCCAATACTGTAATAGTATTTTAATGTCACATGGGAGGGCACGCTTGGTGTACCCCTCCAGTTCACAGAACAGATTTTTAACCCTGGAATAACCATGGGCAGGCTTAGGCCTCTGAATACCCTATATTAGCATTTTAGTTGGGTCAGCAAAAAAGTTAGGATTCCAATTTCAAATGTAGTTGTGTCATTCAGGGCAGGATTGACAGCCCGCTTAACATGAAGGGGGCATTCCCATCCTAACAATTGGGACAAAGCCTCCCGAAGCTAGCAAATGAATGACAAATCACAACTCAAAAAAATCTTATAAGGGAAAAATAAGCTTGGCTCCTCCAGCCCCCTTACTCTTGCACGCTTTAGCAGCTTCAAAGACAACCTGAAGTGCAGCAACACCAATGTCTGTAGTGAAGCGATCTACTGCCTCGCTATGTAGTGGATACTCAGAAGGAGAGAGCTGTTGATTTTTAGTTAAATGCTGAAAATGCCTTGTGTTTTTTGATAACTGAATGCACAAAGTTTTTTCATTTCAAGCTTCTATGTAGCATTGACTGAAATGTGCTATTACTATCCCATGAAGATGTGGTGTTTAGACAAAATATCGAGTCAAACACATTGTGGGCAAAATATTGTGTCAAGAATATAGAGGACAAAAATATTGTAAAGGTAACTTTCCATGGGTAAGCAAAGTTTTACTTTGTTTAACTCCACATATATGTACCTTGACAATATATACATATGATTATCTTCCAGGTACGTAGATCGGAAGTTACAGATAGTAAATCTTACCTGTTTGCACTTGCCATTTAAGGGAGTTTCTTGTTGGACCTTCACTAGCAACCCACAGTACGGAGGAAACTCCAGCAAAGAAAACGAATAGTTTCTTACCTGTCGGTGTAGTTTTGCAGCTTGAAGACTTTCTGGATTCACTATGCTGTGCATTATTCCGCCATCTCGTGGTTGGGTCCGGATTCGTAGTCTTTTCTTTGTTTTTGTCTTTTTTTTTTTTTTTTTTTTGTTGTTGGCCCAGGTGGGCGGCGACGCCCACCATTTGGTGTCTTCGGTGACGTCGTCGCGCTTCCGGCGGAAGCTCCCACCTTTGGTAGCCATCTTCGGATTCTTTTTTTCTTTTCCTCTTACAGTTTTTTGTTGTCTATGTCTTTAACCTTTAATCCTTCAATTATTCTTTGATCCCTTTAAAACCTTGTATGTAGTTTAGTTGTACCCTTAACCTCCTATGTTATCTTCCTGGTGGAGGCGGGTGGGATCGCTAGTGAATCCAGAAAGTCTTCAAGCTGCAAAACTACACCGACAGGTAAGAAACTATTCGTTTTGCAGCGTGAATCTTTCTGGATTCACTATGCTGTGCATAGACTTAGTAGCGGTTTTGTTATTGCGGTGGTTGGGTGGAAGATGAGCATTGGTTGCTGAAAATGTGCTGTAAGACCTTCTGTCCTACTTGTGCCTCTTTGTTCATTTGGATATCAACACAGTAGTGTTTGGTGAACGTGTGCACGGAAGACCATGTTGCCGCTTGGCAAATGTCTTGTATAGGTGTGTTCGCTAGGAACGCAACCGTTGCTCCCTTTTCCTTGTTGAGTGAGCCTGGGCGGCCCCTTGTAACTCTTGTCCTGCCTGCTTGTGGCAGAGTTGTATTGCTTGTGCAATCCACCGTGCAATGGTATTTTTTGTTACTGGTCGTCCCAGGAAACTGCTTGCGAAGGAAACGAAGAGTTGTTTTGTTTTCCTGCATTCCTTCGTCCTTTCTATGTAGTGCATCACTGCCCTTCTGGCGTCTAGCGTGTGTAGCGCCTTTTCTGAGGGTGTTGAAGGTTTCTGGAAGAAACTTGGTATCTGTATTGTTTGATTGATATGGAACCGCGACACCACCTTTGGCAGGAAGTGTGGGTCCGTCCTCATGACAATTCTGTCCTTGTGTATTTGCAAGTAGGGCTCTTGTAGTGTGAGAGCCTGTAGTTCACTGACTCTTCGCAGTGACGTGATAGCCACTAAGAAAGCCGTTTTTAGTGTGAGCATGTGCAGTGTGCTCTTGTGTATGGGTTCAAATGGTGATTTCATCAACTGTGTCAGTACAGTGTTGAGGTTCCAGCTTGGGGCTGGCATCCTTTTAGGGGGCTATTCTTTTAGCCCCTTCCAGGAATCTTTTGACCACTTGGGAGGTGAAGAAGCTTTTCACCGCTTCTCCCTGGTGTAGGCCACTATGGCTGCTAGGTGAACCCTTAGTGACGAGTAGCTTAGCCCGCTTTGTAGTAGGTGTGTTAAATATCGCAGTACTGTTGATTCTTTTGTGACTTTTCGTTGCAGTCCCTCTGTAATGCACCATTGTGAGAACCTTTTCCACTTTGCAATGTAGCATTTTCTTGTAGTGGGTCTCCTTGCTTCTCTGAGTACTGCCATGGTGCTTGGAGGTAGTTTGAGGTGTGCGAATTCTAGGTCCTCAGGAGCCATGCTGCTAGGCTGAGGCTGTCTGGTTCTGGGTGGAGCACTTTTCCGTCTTGCATTGTGAGGAGGTCTTTCCTTCTGCTGAACCTGTGTGCTGGTTCCTGCGCCATTTCCATAATCTGTGAGAACCATGTTTGTCTGGCCCACTGAGGTGCCACCAGTATGAGTGTCATGCTGCTGCTCCTGCATTTGCTGAGTACTTTGTGTAACAGTGGTATCGGGGAAAAGCGTAAGCAAATTCGTTCGACCAACTTATCCATAGGGCATTCCCTAGGGACCTTTGGTCCGGCTGTCTGGATGCGTAATGTTGGCATTTTGCATTGTGGGGTGTTGCAAAGAGGTCTATCCGTGGTGTTCCCCACTTTTGGAACAGTTGCTGCACCTCCTGTTGGTTCAGTTCCCATTCGTGGGATGCAGACGTCTGCCTGCTGAGTCGGTCTGCTTCTACATTGTCTATTCCTGGGAGGTGTATTGCTAGCAGGTCTATCCTTAGAGGGATGGCCCATCTCCAGATCTGTTGTGCCAGACTTGACAGCGGTGCTGATTGTGTCCCACCTTGCTTGTTGATGTAGAACATTGCAGTTGTGTTGTCTGTTTGTATCAGCACTCGCTGGCCGTAAAGCTGCTTTTGAAAGGCTTTTAAGGCTAGGAACACAGTTTTGAGTTCTAGGTAGTTGATGTGTTTCACTGCATCTTGTTGTGACCAGAGCCCCCTGACGCGGAGTCTGGTCATGTGCGCGCCCCAGCCCTGCTGTGAGGCGTCTGTTGTGATGGTCACTGTTGGAGTTGGCTGTGTGAATGGCTTCCCTTGTAATATGTTCTCTTCTTTCCACCACGCTATTTCTTTCTGCACTGCGTGTGTGACAACCACTAGATCTTCCCAACTCCCTGTGGCTTGTGACCATTGCTGTTGTATCCATTCCTGGAACGGTCTCATGTGCAGTCTGATATGCGGGACAAGGTGGATGCATGATGCCATCATTCCCATTAGCCTGCTCACCGTCCTCACTGTCAGAACTTGCCCCTTGCGGTAATGACGTGTTTCCCTCAGGAGCGCTATACTTCTCTTGTCGCTGGGGAACACCTTGGACTGTGTGCTGTCTATTTGTGCCCCTAAGAATATCTTGATTTGTTGGGGTTCTGTTGACGATTTTTCCCAATGTATTGAGAAACCTAATGTGGACAGTGTTTCTATGACTTGTTTGATGTGTTTTTTGCAGAGTCTGTATGATCCTGCTTTTACCAGCCAGTCGTCGAGGTAGGGGTATACATGTATGCTCCTCCTCCGAAGGTGCGCTGCAGCTGCTGCTAGGCATTTCGTGAACACTCTTGGTGCGGACTTTAGTCCGAAGGCTAGCACTGTGAACTGGTAGTGATTGTGGCCTATCACGAATCTTAATAGCCGTTTGTGTTTGCGGTTGACGGGTATGTGCAGGTATGCATCTTTTAGGTCTAAGGTCGCCATGTAATCCCCTTCTTGGATTTGGGGTATTACTTCCTGAAGTGAAGTCATCTTGAATTTTTGGGTTTTTACGAACTTGTTCAGGAATCTGAGGTCCAGTATAGGTCTTAGTGTATCGTCTACCTTTGGCACTAGGAAGTACGTTGAGTATATTCCCTTGTTCCTTTAGTTGTTTGGAACTGGTTCTATTGCTCTTTTTGTAGCAGTTCCTCTGCTTCTAGGCGGAGGAGGGCTAGTTCTCTTGCGGGTATTGACCGATGTCTTGGTCTTCTCCCTGGCGGGTGTTTTTGGAGGTCTATGCAGTACCCGTGCTGTATGGTGTTTAGTATCCATTTGTCTGTGGTAATTTTCCTCCATTGTGTGAGAAATTTTCTTATTCTTCCTCCCACTGGTGTCGTATGCTCGGTGGTTATTTGCTGTGTGCTTCTGCTCTTTATATTTTCCTTTTGCGGACTTCCCCTCAACCTTGGTGTTAACGGTGGGGGGCTTGTTATGTGTGTGGAGTCACTTTGAGGCGGGCTGCTGGCCCCCTCTTCGGGCCTGTCCCCGTCCGTACCTGCGCCCTCGAAAGGACCGTCCTCTGGGTTGGTACTGCCAATTCTGCTGCTGTTGTCCCTGCAGGTTTTGGCCCTGGTTGTTCCCTTGGTACCCTTGTTGTTGTGATTGATGTGAAGTGGTAGGTGCATTGCCTCCTCTACCACTGGCTCGCCTTGAGGGGTTCCCTCTTCTCATCCCCCTGAACTGCAGCGCTCCCATGGACCTTGCAGTTTCGTTGTCCGTCTTTAGTTGTGTTAATTTGTTGTCAACTGTTGCTCCAAACAGTTTCTCACCGTCGAACGGTGTGTTGATGATGTTGCTCTGTACTTCTGGTTTGAAGCCGGAGATCCTGAGCCATGCGTGTCTCCTCTCAGTCATCCCTATCATCATTTGCCTGCTGGAGTTCTCTGCTGCGTCCAAGGCTGACTTTAGGCAAGTGTTCGCGATGGCCTTGCCTTCTTCCGCTAGGTAATTGGCCCTTTGTTGGTGTTCTTCTGGCAGGTGCTTAATGAGCTGGCTCATTTCTGCCCAATGCTGGTATGCATGCCTGCTGATGAGGGCGTTGGAGTTGGCGATACGCCAGTGTATGGCTGCGTTCCTCTCCACCTTACGTCCTGTGAGGTCTATTCTTTTGCTCTCCTTGTCTGGAGGTGGGCCTGTGTTGGTGGGCACACCGGCCCTCTTCCTGGCTGTTGCAGCGATAATGGAGTCTGCTGGTACAGACCCCTGTATGTATGCAGGATCTTTTGTGGAGTGCTTATACTTCTTTTCGCTCCTAGGGGTAACCGCCTTGCAGATTGCTGGTTCCCTGAAGGCCTCCCTTCCCTGGTCGAGAACGCCAGGTAACATGGGTAGAAATTGACTCCTTGTCTGTTGGGGGAGCAGGGTTTCGAAGAGGAAACCTGCTTTTGTCTTTTCCTCCTGCATTTCGACCCCATAAGTCTTTGCAGCCTTCTGCACGACCTCATTGTAGACTCCGATGTCGTCTGGCGGCGAAGGTCTCGAGGGGTAAGTGTCTACCCCTTCTTCTGGTGACTCTGTGTCGAGGTCTTGCCAGTCTAGGTCTTGTACTTCAGAGGACGCCGAGTCCCTGTAAGACAGCATCTCTTCTTCGCCTTCGGCCTCGAAGTAGTAGTATTCCTCGTCCTGGTCTTCGAGCTGTTCGGGTGTCCCCGGGGCCTCGTCGACTTCGACCTCGAACTCCTCGACTGCCTCGTGGGCTTGCTTCGACGGAATAGCGTATTGTTTCATCTTCTCGTCGAAGTCTTTTTTGCGTTGCAGGATGCTCGCCATCTCTGCCTCGAGCCTCCTCTTCTTTTTCGCCATCTCGTGGGCCTTTTCGGCGTCGAGTGGTGCAGTGCCTCTCTTCGCGGTCGCGGTCGTCGAAACAGACGCCGGGCCTTCCTTTCTCGGTGTCGAGGTTTCCTTTTCGGGACGACCTTCGACGCCTTCGTTTTTCGGAGGCTTTCGCCGATTGAGAGTCCTTGTCCAAGGATCCGCTCGGCTGTTTGTCCCTTGGTGCTGTTGCTTTCGTCGAGTGTTTCGGCGGCAACGCTCCCTTGGTGGACTTTGCTACACTTCTGGCAGTGTCGCTAGGGATTCTGGCTTCACTCTTTCGAGCGTCGCTTTGGTGTTTTGGGGTCGACGACTCCCTTACCTCCTTCGACGTTTTCTTTTCGATTTCGACGACAGCGCAGTCCTCTGGTCCCTCTGCGATGTTGTCCTCCTCTCCGCTCGAGAGACCCAGGTCTCGGAGAGATGGTGCTGGTCCCTGGCCCTGCATGCTGTAATTCGCCCTTCTCTGTCTGTCTCTCACCCGGAGGGTCTTCGGGGTGAACGCCGAGCACGCGTTGCAGTCTTCGCTGGCGTGGTCGAGCGGCAAGCAGAGGTTGCAGACTGGGTGCTGGTCTTTTTGGGCGTATTTGTGGTGGCAATTTCTGCAGAACTTGAACGGAGTCTTGTCCATAACCGCGCTTAGGGAGCCCCCTGTGAGCGCATTCTCTGTAGGCGTCGAGATTTCGGTCGTGGACCTTCTACCTCGTCGTCCTTCTTCTCCGGTACTAGTGTCGTCGTCCGGTGTCTCAGTAGTATATCTTCTGTGATGAAATTTCGACTTTTCGAGATTCTTCGTCCAACTTTCTGGAACTTCTCGGCAACGATCCAGACCCCACGGCGGAAAAAAGAATCTGAAGATGGCTACCAAAGGTGGGAGCTTCCGCCGGAAGCGCGACGACGTCACCGAAGACACCAAATGGTGGGCGTCGCCGCCCACCTGGGCCAACAACAAAAAAAAAAAAAAAAAAAGACAAAAACAAAGAAAAGACTACGAATCCGGACCCAACCACGAGATGGCGGAATAATGCACAGCATAGTGAATCCAGAAAGATTCACGCTGCAAAACTACATGCCAAGTTGCCCTTGTTCAAAGGTATCACCTTGAAAGTGGAGGAACAGCCAAGTAATAAAGTCTGCCATGTTTTTAAACCGAGACCAACTACAATGGGATCGGGGGAGCTAGTGGTAGATGTGCAACACCAGCGTAAAAGAATTATTGGCTAATGCACTCTTCCACCACAATGCAATCATTAAATTGAACATGGGGCTCTTATACCACTTTATCCTTTATCTGCGAGACTTCATCCATTCGGTTGGGCTTTGTCATTAGGCAGAACATTATACAAACAACCACAGCACACCATACAATGTGGTTTCACTGTGCTCACAACAGCACTGAATACCATTACGTCCTATAAACTATCCCAAACAAGAGCACACCAAGACAGAACTCTCAACATACATTCAACACAGCCCAAATATGCAGCTAACTGGCCAGAGTCACTCAAGACCTCTTGCTTCCACCGGTTAACTGACACGCAAATCTATGGGCAATGGACATGTATCCCTGTTAAGGAGATTCATATGTACAAACACAACATTTCAAACTCCCAACTCATTGAAAGAGCTACAATGCCATAACAATGACGGACTGCGATATGCAACAATACCAGTAAGACTATTGACCACTCTTAAAATCCTTTCGTGGGCCGTTGTCTTTGAAATGTCAGGTCTGTTGATGGTAGCCATACTAGCACGGTCATGTGACGGACAGGGTTAGTCCCAGCCATAATGACCTATCAGAGGAATCAGCCTTTCTAGAGAATCTCCACTATAGAGGACTCCTTCTCAGATTATACATTCTGAAAAAACAAATAGGAGGCACTTACCCATAGACTGGGCCAACGCGATGACCACCTCCTGGCAGGAGGTCAGCTCAGACACGCCACACACCACCCGTTGTACGCCATCGACCCAGACCTTCAGCTCCATCGCCAGGCTCACCGCTGTGCCGGGTCTCAGAGAGTCGTGGGCATGGCAGTGGGTCTTCCCTTCAAGAGAAAAAGGAGAACAGCACAGGTCACAACAGAGCATGAGTGAAAGTCATCGTATATGTCACAGTAATCAAGGTGTCAGAATCCTACATGTAGTGCACACTGAGTTCTCATCCACTTACAAACTCATGTACACACGAGCTTATTGGAAGTGTGTCCATTCCCTCTCATCACTCATAGGCAAGTCCAAAAGGTTGACTAGACTTCAGCCCGTTATTGTTTTCTACTTCCCCATTTAATTCTGGCAGGAAAAGCCGTGGATTCTTTAAAAAGAACAGCTAAGCCACATCTGTAAGAGACGAGGATGAGCTGTAAGCATCATTTTTTTTATACTCCGCACAGATGGCAAATCCCTGGATTAGAATCCCATTTCCTATGCAGAGTACATGGCTGGTTTGGAATCTGTGGCATTACAATATTAGCAGCAGTAGTAGCTATGTATTGCACATCACAGTCTCCAGGGTACTTTTCAGTCTTTGGAACAGAAACAATCATTCAATAGATTTGGGGCAGCCTGCAAGCCAGAAAAGCTTTATCAATTCGCAAAATGCCTTTTGTGGCTCATTAAGAATTGCAATTTGGAGGGGCATCCTCCCCTTAATTGTGGGTAGCAATAAAATGTATCAATGGTGGTTTAAAACCATTTAAAAGTTACTGACTCCAAAGCTGCGCTTGTAACAGACTTGTGAAGGGAAAGCGTCTTCTATGACCATTAGGTCTGGCACCGTGTGGGGAGGGTCCTGGAGTAAGCAGTGTCTACAACCCTCTCACCCCAGTGTCTTCCCAGCCTGAAACATTTTATTTAAAGCAGCACCAGTCTCTTAAAAAAAGAAAAACGTCTTATTTAAAATGTGAGGACGCAGGTCTGCTGTCTCTTGCAGGCCACCATCCCTGCATTTGCAGCCAATCGCAAGGGGTCGTTAATAGCAAACTTCTTAATTAATATTCATTAGGCAGGTGGTTTTGCGACCTGCTGTAAATAGGGAATGTGTGATTCTACCTCTTTGTACATAGGTTCTATCGCAAACTGCACCCCTGATCGCAAAACCATTGACTGGCCAAGTGTTCTTCCTCATGACCTAAACCAGTGGAATCACATTCTTCTTAGTGGTTTAACCAGGTCAGAATCCTATGGCCCACAAACACTCATAATAAAAAACTGATGAGCTGACTCGGATGTACTCATGAGATTGTGTATTTGTACACTATACTGCAGACATCGTGAGCACTGACCAGTGTGACTTAAGCTAACCCCCCACACATGCTTGTTTGCTGCTCTCTTTATGCATCAGTTGTTACTGCACTTCTTACAGCCTGCAGATTACAAACCCATGTGGACATAGATTGGGTTCTTGACTTGGTAAACACTCAGTGCCTTGTACAACACCATTCTACACTCTCATGTAAGGCAACACCTTATGGTCTTTTGTCAAAGTAACTTACAACCTATTGAATATTTCTGCGGTGGTAGTGTACTTTTGAGAAGAATATAGCCAATCAGACATATAGGCGTCTTGCATAGGCACACCTCATGGCAAGGCGCAGAAAGTCCGACATTGGCTACACAGCAACAAAGCAGACTTTGTACTTCTCCAGTCTTTCTCCGTACCTCATTACCTTTCAAAACCTACTTCACCACCACATGTCCTTGATTTGAATTTTATTTCATCTCCCCCGCACATTTGCTGTTGCCATATTTGTCAGTACTTAAAAGGTAGAATGTTTGGAAACAAAGACAGCCAACGAACAGAACATACTTAAGTAAATGTGCTAGGTCACTAATGTTCATTGTATTCAACTGAAACAATGTAAACGAATTAAATGTATTTGTAAACCACAAACACTGAACGAACACTGCTAGGTATGCTGGAGCTACAGAGAAGATGGAAGGGCCATATCAGCTCACAGATCAGTAATCTTGAGAGCCAGGTTTTAGGAGCTCTATGAAAACGGAGGTGCTTAAACATGGATCCGATTATGAGCAGTAAATTGTTGCATGCTTTTTCTGCCAGGAAAGAGAAAGATGCCACCGATTAGGGGGGAGTACCAGAAGTAAGAGGACGCAGAGCATAATGATCGTGCTGGAACATACCTACTTTTATCAGCAGGGTGATCATGGCCAGGGCCTTGTGACATAAGTGGATGGATTTTAAAAGGATGTACTCTTTAAGTGGGAGTCATTGCAAGGCAACTAGAAGATCAGAATGATCATGCCTAAATTTAGGTGAAGTAACTAAAGCATTTCAGCATATAGTTAGTTAGGCAGACTGCATTTCCATAGTCCAGTTTGGACGAGAGAAGTGCTTGAACAGTGATTTTGGAATAGCGGATTGGGAGGAGTGGTGAATTTTGGAAAGTCTTTTGCGTGTCAAAAAGCATGATACAGAAAGTTTCATTATCTGGGATGAGAAAGGTGACTTAATATCAAATGTTAGATCTAGGCTGTGTGCTTGTTCATTGGAGGAAGTGGAGTTCCCAAAAGGATAGCCCCCAAGAGTTCAACCAGAGAGATTTGGGACTGTGACTGCAAAAAAATTGATCTCCGTCTTCTCAGAGTTCAACTTTGAATGACTGGATTTCATCCAAGAATAAACATCTTATTAATTTAAAGCTTTTTGATTGGAGTAATGGCAGACTGTGAATGTATAGTTACTATCAATTTTTAATTGCCTGGTAAGTGAAAAAAGGTGAATCCATGCTCCTTAAACAAGAAGCAGGGCCAACTAGAGATTATAGAACATGGAACTCGGGCCGTGCCCTAAGTAAACCCTCTCGCTAAGGGGCGGGAAGCGGGGCAGAATGGAGGAAGATGAATTGCGTTCTCTCTTTGTGCACCAGAAATGAAAAATCCAAGTGTTTACACCATCGCTCACTCCCATCCCCCAAAGACTCTGTAGGAGAACGGAGAGGTGACATAGCTTCAGTAGTCGCTGATAAACCCAACAAATGAAAGGATGAGCCATTGTTCTAGCGAAAGACGCAGATCATCAAGGTGGATAACTAAAACCAACTCTGTGGCATGTCCTTCAGGGAGAAGGACTTCCATGGTAATTCCAGTACTCAGAGTCCCTCTTTAGAAGCCTTCATATCTGGTAGAAAGGAGAGTCTGACATGGAAGAACGCCATCAAAGTAGGGAATACTTGGTGACCGAAAGTCAATGAACAGCAGCAAAAACCAATGTTCTCGCCAGTCTCGGCTCCACTTGTCACTGTATGTTACTGTGAGCATGTCGCAACAACTCCCAGGGCCTGCTCACCCAGGTGGTGATGTCTCAGTCTAAAAATAGCTCTTCTGGTTTCTTTCGTCATCAAACTTCATTAAAGGAAATAGCAGCTGGTTACTCAGTGTCAATCATGCTAATTCCTCAAATTCCTATTAGTAGCATCATTCTACAAGGACATAGGACTACGCACAAGAACACTGCATATGCCCGTCCTGGAGTCTAATCAACGAGCAGAGATGTCCAGCTACGGGTCTGTGGCCACTGAGCAGCACTGCACTCCCATCGGCTTTAAATGAATAAAAAGAAATGGCTAGCCCACAGCCTGTAATTAGTATGGGGTAATTACCCACTCCAGGACATGCAATGAGTGACGAGCAATGCCCACTGTTGGGCCACTAACCAGTTTAGTCACTGAGCAGTAAAGCCATCCTGTCCCCCAGACCCTGTAATTAGTAAGCAGAAATGCACATCAGACAGTTGGTAATTAAAGACGTGCTACAGTGAGCCAACAACTCTGGCGCTTGCCAACGACACTTCCACGAGGAGTGCTCATATCAATAAATAGCACCCGGCGTGATGCTATTTCCACCTTAAAGATCCTCTCCCATGAGTGGAAGATATTCAGAATTGCACCCCCCAACAAAATATTTTTTCATCCCTTACCATTATCCATCGACAAGACACTGTTAAAGCCAGTTTGTCCGTACTGGGCCAGACAGTGGCTGGATGGCATTACTGTGGGACACACGCACACTTGCCTATCACTACTTTCCCTTGCTATGCCAATGGTGGGGGAAATGTAGCAAAAAACGACAGAATTGGTAACAATGTCTCTCAAACAGATGCTCTGTTAAGTCACATTTAAAAAAACAACATTTTCAGTGCCAAGAGGACTAAAATGTATTGCTGCCTGCTTTGCCAGGTGCTCCACAACATTCTTACTATCTCTACAATTATCCTCCTGCGGGACACGTGCCACATGAGAAACAAAGGGATGAGGGGTTATTTTTGGGAGGGCCTGTGACACATTTCCCATTCTCTTGGATGTTTAGCAGATCCCTTACCCGCCCCGGGTTGTGTTTATCATGCAGACAACTGCTACCTGTCCCTTTCCGGTCCTTCAGTGGTCCCTTAGCAATAGGATATCACACATGCCATGACCATTAATGAATCTTGCAACACTGGTGCGAGCAATAGCGATCAGTGGAACCAAATCTTTGTACACTTAAGAAAAGCATCCCTCTGGTTGCTCCCCTGTACCAGCTGAAGGATTCTGGCAGGTTTCGTTTTCCATTAGACTCTGGGTGTATTGACATTGGGGGAGGGGGTGGTTAAATATGGAAGATATGGAGTGACAGAGCCGGATTTGGAATGCTTTTGATTTACACAGATTTTATATAATTTTGCAAAAGTAGTTTTCACATTTTCAGATGGGGCTTTAGAAATAGATAATTAAAGAGCACAAGTTCTAAAGATGCCCCAGGTCGACTCTTGTTGTGATGGGCCTCTATGGAATTAATGGGGCCGAAGTACTTGTAAAATCCAAATTGTTCAGAATATGTTAAAGAATGAATTGTTATAGGCTCACTCTAACCTGAAAGAAAGAGGAGTAGGAGACGAAATCGCACAGCAATAGGGTTTAGGCACAATACTTCCTCTGCCCCTATGCACCAGTTCACGTCAGTGCACCAGGTAGTAAACTTCATGACATTACTTCACAGCCGCCTTAGGGACTGACCAACTCCCTCCCTGCCACCGAGATGGAGATTGCTGGGTTTGCTTGTAATTTAGGTTGCTCTTCCTCTTCAGTCATCTGCAGCGATTGCAGGACTTTTTCCCTTGTGATTATGGCAGGGTTTAAGTAATTGAGGAGCGGTGGGGTCTATTTCTTCCTTTCTTTAAAGCGCACTTGTACAGATGGGCTGGCTTGGTTTGTTAAATAACCCATGAAGTGCTGGAAGGACATACCCAAGATCACAGGCCAATATTCAACCAGTGGCCAAATTCCTGAAACACATACAATTGTGGGAGAGCTGTTAAAATGCACTGCCTCCGAAGCACTTTTCTTGCAATTAAAAAAAAAAAAAAACCTCAACGCTGCTCTCCCCAAGACAAACACAACTGAAAAACCACTAAAAGTCAGAGACCTGCAGATGTTTCCCATGTGTGCAGTGCATGGCCGCAGACCAAAAATAAACATTTCATAATATGCACTAACCTGAGCACCCTGACAATGACAAGTGGATAAGAAATGAGGCGGCTCTTTTACAGACACCCGAGACCAAGTGTGCACACAGGAGTGACCAAACATCGGGCGCACATACAATACGGAAATATCAGCGAACAGCGTTTGTATTGGTACAACAGAACCCCTGGCCGGATTGTCTTGTCCCCATTCAGCGGGTACGTGTGCCAGGGAGCCGGGGGCCCTAGCTTTGGAAATGAAACGTAACCTACTGCCAGAGGATCGGTGAGATTCGCCAGCTGGAGTGTCTTCCACATAATTAATGATTTACCGTATTTGCCACATAATTATTCATCCACTGCATAATACGCAGAGGCTAACAAAAAAATGTTTCTATCTCAAACGGATGGGAAGGTAATAAAAATAAAGCTGCCAGGCTGCCACGCGTTGCCATGCAGTGGTGAACCTACCGCAAGGGTTATATGGTCACCTTCCATTTTATCGCCGACACCATGCAAGGCAGCCCCATGCAGACCTGCAGGCGCACACCTGCCTCTACAGCGTCCCTTAACTCTGCAAATCCCTTTTCTCAGTGGCCGGAGACGTGCATTCAGTGGGCCAGAGCACGCGAACACCTGGCTCGCTCCACACCATGTTTAGTTGTCCCAGTTTATTCTTAACCCTCACTACCTAGCTCGGTCTTCATAGCACTTAGAACTAGAAGCTGAGGTCAAGAGCTCATTCGCATCCAGTGTTTGATGCCTCCTGTGCATATGCACTATATATGTACAAAATCTACACATCACACACAGTTTTGCCACCCAGCTGCATCACTCATCTATCACCAGCTTCCAGGTCCTGATCGCCAAGCTTTTGGAATCCCCGTGTTTAAGCGCTACACAAATACATCGAACACGAATTAACACACAGAGCTGCTTGTATGCAAGAAGAACTGGATAGCCGGGAGGGTACGTTCTCTTTAACCACTGCCCTTAAACTCTAATAAAAAATAAGTACACGCTCTAAGAAATAAATTCAACGTTTAAAAACAAATAAATGAACCCAGAACTGTTCTCCTAGTAAAACTGCAGATTGGTCAAGATGAGGCACCTGGATTCAGCCCAACAGGTGCCCACACGGATCAGTGCAAGTTCTTTGCCTTTGTTTTATGGTTACGTTGAAAACTAATAGGAACAAAACGACAATCTAAGGGCGTCTTTCTGTGGAGTCAGGTCTGGCTCGGTCACTCCGACTCCCAGGACTCCTTGGGTACTCCGTTCACACCGCTACGGCCCGCCGCCACCACCCTCTGTGGACGTCTTATAAAAAGAGGACGCGGGACCCACCTGTGTACTCTGGCAGCGCCTGGTCCGCTCCTGGGGCGCAGCAGCAAGGAGGCGCTAGGGTCTTGGCTGCCCGCGTCCTCAGCGCCGAGCCGCAGCCGGCTCCAGACCTCGAATGACGGCGCTGGGATCACACACTCACCTGCGACCTGCGCCGCTTGGCTCCTAGCAGCGCCCGGCCACGCCCTGAGCAGGTACACAGCAGTCAGTGTGAGCCAGGCGCAGTGAGAAGGTGCAGCCGCCCAGGAGGCGTCACAATGGGGAGTGGAAAGCCAGCCAGTCGAGCAGCTCGGTGCGTTAATGCACCGACCGCGGGGATCTGCATCAAACCTGAAGGCCACCTGTTCCCAGGCCAGCAGGATGTGGTTACTTCTGGGACCGGGAAAATGCGACAGTATCAGAGCGCACAGCCTTAAGCGGGGGTGGGGCAGGTGGCGGTCTCTTTGGGCGAACCACAACTAGTTGTGTTCTGTGCTGGAGTAGAGTTAATGCAGCCGCTGCCCGGATAATACCAGAGCCCAGGGACGTAGTTATCCGTGTAGCAGGTGCAGTGACGCCGGGGCAGACTGTCGAAAGGGCCAGTCGACGTAAAAAGGAACCTGTTTCATGGAGTGAGGCGCTGCTTCTAACTTCCGGCCACACATTCCTCCGGCCCCTGTACGCCCGCTCCCCACCCTGGAGCACCCAAGGGCCGTGCAGGGAGGGCACGTAGGGGTTTTATGGTGCCTCTTGAAAGGTTGTTTTTCTGTTTTATACCCTACAAATATGCCTCTATTTTTTGACATAATATAATCATACTAATAAGAGGAGCTCTGGCATCAAAGTCCCCCAGATCCGCCTCCCAAAAAAGAACCATTTGTGGTGATGCCTTCACATGTGGGTGGTATAGTTCTCATTTGAGTCGCTAAACTCGCCCCTTTAACGTAAAAGAAATAAGGAAGCACAAACCTCCAGCACAGCAATGGGGAAAGGGGGGGGGGGCAGATTGACATGGTGTTCATCTAACAATGTGTCCACTATATGTCCACGTGAAGTGCAATACATGAGTTAAATGAAAACTCAACGGCCGCAGAAAAGGTCTGCATCCTTTGAAACCCGAGAAGCGCAGCACCTGGCTCCGAGCCAAGAAAAAAATGGAAAACAAACAGATTTAAGGAGAAAAAATGTGAGGGGAGGCGCTGAAACTCGGCGCACAATACCGGTCTCATGGAGGGGCAGAGATTAGGCCGGTTTCGGACTGTGGTTTCGGCGTCCCACGGAGATGAGGTTGGCACAGGGGACAGCGGGCGAGGCCCGGCTGCTGCCAAGCACCCCGGGGTAGAAAAGAGCCCGGGCACCGGGAGACACGCGGCCACAGGGCGTGCCAAGGGCACCCAGTGTCCGCGGGGAAGAAGCGTGAACTTATTTTCCGGCCACTACCTGTTGAAGTGCTCCAGACTGACTACCGGATTCCAGCAGTAAGGCAGGAGTTCAACTAAAGCAAAGCACTATATGTGCATTGGGCTCCGTGTGTGTGTGTGTGTGTGTGTGTGTGTGTGTGTGTGTGGGGTGGGGGGGGGTCTTCATACTTGACTTACATGTAACACCGAATCACTACAACTATCTATCATTTTAATAAACTATTTGTCTGGCATGAAAGCAGCTCTCCGCGCACCGTAAACACTAGGTCACTTTTACCAGTATAAATCGTGACTTTTAGCCAACTCGATAGCACTTTATTAGCTTTGAAGGATGAAAGACTGAGTCCATCCCGCCCGGATTCCAAGCAGTGGTCGGTCAGACACAAAGACAGATGCCCCTCTTTACACTCACACCGCCCCCCCCACAAACAAGCAAAATGTCCCTAAGTGACCTGTGCGCTATACTGTCTTTGACAGCAACCTTCTACCCACAGACTAGAGCCAAAGCAGGACTGCTGCTCGGTCCGAGATACCAGTGGGGCAGCAAGGAAAATGCAGGAGCGTGGCCCAACTACTGTTTCACAACATCCTGCGCCAATACGGAAAGCCTGCAGTTTCACTTTTGTCCAGCCGCGTTCCGTGCAGGTAACAGTGGTGGGGCCATGTAAGGGGGGATTCCGAGGGCCGATGCAGAGGGAAAATTAAATAAATAATTAATTTTCCCTCTGCATCGTCCCTCGGAATCCCACCTTACATGGCCCCACCGATGTTACCTGCATGGACCGCGGCTGCCTTAGTCATAGTGGTGGTGGTGGGGGTCATACTTGTTTTAGATGCAGTCTATTGCAGACCACACCATTCTCCTGACCACGCAGGCCTTCCCACCAATGACGGGTGCCCAACTCGTCCAAGCTGCAGCGTCTCTTTCAGTGGCAGCTGGTCATCTTTACAAGTGGCGAGGTGTGAACGTAGCGGGGTTTCCGGGTGTCTCCAGGCAACAGTATTTTACCGTCGTGAAGTGCCCCCCATTTTTAGGTCGAGCCTAGCGTTGCAGCGCATGCGCTGCTCGCTTTGCGAGGCATGCTGTATTATGGTATATTTTAGAAGTGGTGTGGAAGCCCGCCCATATTTTTCATTGGTTGGCGTCATCGTCCATGGTAAATGCTGGCTTCCGATTGATAATGAGGCTTCTTAGTCCCTCCTTGTTATCGCCCTGTCTCCTTTTGGGACCGCCCATCAGGACTGGATCTTTTACGTGGGGAGTTACACGGTCTCCTTCATTAGTCGGTAAGCACTATATTTTTTTCACAATGGCGACAGCTTGTCTGGTATTTGTATTCATGGTTTTAGCGCGCGGCTGTAGAGCCAGAGAACCACCTCAGCAGAGCTGCTCTATGGCCAGAGAACCTGGTCAGCGAACCAGGTCAGCAGAGGTGCTGTAGAGCCAGAGAACCAGGTCAGCAGAGCTGCTGTAGAGCCTGAGACCGAGGTCAGAACAGGTGCTGCAGGGACTGGAGAGGTACAAACGTAATAAGACACAGAAGAGGTGCAATGATGCATCGTAATATGGCACATTCTGTCGCAATATTTTGACATTTTACAACACAGTAGTACTGTCTGGGCAAAAGTCTCTCCTCATTAGCAGCACTCTAACACCCGAATACAGCCGTCCGCAACGAAATGGTGACAGTTAATCTTTGCAAAGCGTCTGTCCCCCCGGGGGACCACGGCTGATGCTTTTTAAAGCCTCTTTTGATCCATCTGAGCTAGAATCAATGTTTGCAACCGATAAAAGATCTGAATCATGCCGAAAGTGTGGAAAATATGTAAATACTCCGAGAACACAGCGGCCACAATATTGCGTTATTCCAGTGGTCCTGCCTATGAGCAAAGACTTGTAGTGTAATGGCCTTGATTTACTGACTGTGTTGTAAATCCATGGAACTGTCCCCCAGAAGAATACTTGGGCAAAAAATAACCTCGAAGTACTGATTCTGTGGTACTGATAAAGTAAGGGTAAAAGTGGAGGCCATGCAAGGGCACTGAAGTCAGGAAGGAATGGGCAGTTCTGGACAGCATTGTCATTCTCCAGGTAGGAATTCCCATGCTGGGCAGCGCCAAGTAGCTGGGATGAAACAAGCATTTGCAATGCAATAGGTCTCTCATTTACGCGACTTAAAGCTATTGGCATTGTAAATGACAATGTCTTTTATTTATGTTTTAAAAACTAAAACATAAATAAAAGGCATTGTCATTTACAATGCCAATAGCTCAAACTTGCGTAAATGCGAGACCTATTGCATTGCAAATGCTTGTTTTTAAAAGTCACCCTTGGCATTTCACAGAAACACCAGTAGGTGCTGCAACACCTATTCTGCGCCTTACGTAAATACTGGCGGAACTAGCCTGGCACAGAACAAGTATTGTTAGCAAGACTGTCCCAGGTGTACAGAACCGCTTTCTGGTGCATGGCGACGTCAACAAAACAAGCACTCAGGCCCCCCTCCGCCTCCAGCTGCCTCCACGCCGTTATCAAAACACACAGGTAAATAGATGCTGACGCCAGATAAAAACAACCGCGAGTTGCCATGTACCCTCTCCACTACAACACAGGCAACTCTACTGTATGTTGGTGCTCACAGTACAATCACTTCCGGTTGGTTCAAAGGTCACAGCATTCATAAAAGAACTCGCGTGCCGAGCTCTCCTACCCCCACATTTTTGGGGTAATATTTAATGACTAGTATGAACTCACCTGCTATTTCCGTCTGATACGCAAGTGCTTGCGTAGTATGTGTGCTTAGGAGGCACCGGAATAGTATGACTGCAGTCGGAAAAATACACTATGGTGTCAGCTGGTTACACACGAGATCTTGCTCAAGATCACCACAACAGTCCCATCTCGGGCATCCCCAGAGGAACACACCGAAACCTAAGGCGGGAGAGCGCACTGCTCGATGCAACACAAGGCCGCACACGTCAGCATCTACAACACTAATCGTGAAGTGTCCCAATGGAGACACCTGCCCCGTACACGTACGGGCGGCATTCACGTGCATTCCTGGCGCGTCCTGAAGGCGAGTACACCACCGCCAGGCAGCAAGGTATGCCAGCGCATGGCTACCCCTGCTCCGCACCCCCGCCGTTTGCGAGGACGCCAGGGCGCCTTCGGGCTGGAGACACATGAACCAACAGGGCGGAAGAAAAACACGAGGAGAAAAAGAAAACATTCTGGATAATAATGGAAGGAATGGCAGGAATGCGAGCAGGTGAAGTGGGAACGCCCATCCCAGGTAATGAGGCCCTCGTACTGGAACCGCGCACCAAGGGCTGGCGGCAGAGGCAGGCCCGGCGCAGGGGCTCCGAGGGCAGGAGGAGTAAGAGTGGCGGCGGCGCCGCGCACAGCGCTCTAGACGACCCAGAGGGCCTCAGGGCGCGGCTTTCTGCTACACACGGTCTCTAGAGTCTGCCAACACCTCGTCCGTAGTATTGCGCTGAAGAGTAAATACTTAAGTTTCTCTACTACTAGACCGTCTTCCATCTAGAAAGACCCACATAACCGGGAGGCCAGGGTGCGATGCATCCTGTTAACTGAATACAAAGCAGAGATCCCGTGTGCGTAACAATAACACTCTGAACTGTGATTCAGACACAAGCCCCCTTTCCTGTTACAGGTAAACTCTCCAGACTGGCCTCGGTGGGCTCCATCGATGAGGGAGGGGGCTCGGCCCCGGGGCTGCAGAACCAGCACAGACCTCCCGGTGGGGAGGGAGGTGGGCTCCGCCTCGTGCCAGGAACCTTCGAAGCACGGCGTGGGCCCTCCAGCCCTGACATTCTTTGCATGCCTTCCGCGCCGGTCACAGTATCAGGGGAGGTCGAAAACCGAAACACCTGTTCAAAGAGCAACACTTACCGACTCTCCCCGACGAGGTGTCCAAGAAGGGCAGGGTGCAGTATGAGAACGGCACCCGTCTGCCGAGGCGAGGCATGGCACCGTGGGCGCAGGGCAGGGGGCTACAAGAGGAAGGTACCCAAAGACGCCGAGACTGTAGCAAGGGGACCGAGGAATGCACCCAGACAAGGACGTGAGCTGGGGGCGCTCAGGCCTCGACTGTCCAAAGCACGTCTACACAGCTGAAGGTCGAAGATGCACTGAGGTCCTGCCCTTATGGCACCTCCCCCAGGCTGATGATGGGATGGGACCCCCCCCCATTGTCTTTTAATTAGCAGCCCCTCCTACCAGCACTTTAGGAACGGGTCCCACCTGTTGAGACCGGACAGAGGTGGGACAACACCCACCCCTCCCCGAGGCTTAAAGGAAGAAGACCCTTCAATGCACTTGCAAATGGAGATTAGTAGGGCACGGATACCAGCCCAACCCATGACCTTTAAGAAAGGGAGGGAGGGCGGGCGGGAGGGGGCTACACCACTATCGCAGGGACAATTTAAGCTAACCTACTCCCTGAAAAAAGCAACACACTTGCCACTAGGAGCCAGGATATACGGGACTAAGATTTAGACTACACGGACTTATTTATATTATTCTTTTTATCGGACGTAACATTTTATACATCTATATTTTATAGATATATTAGTATTTAAAACCAAAATGCTAACTTTGTCATTTCCTTTCCAGCAAACTAAAAGAGAGCTGCAAAGCGCAGAGTCTCCCGGGCCAGGGCGTGTGTGCAGCTATGTGTGGAACAGACTCCATGCCCAATGTTTGTAGATTGCATGCTCTGTGCCTCTTACAGCCGTGGCATCGCTTGTAATGGGGCGACCCCTCCAACAGCACAGCGCTCTTGGGTTTTATTATAATTAAGGAGTCAGACATGCGGACGCTCTTCGCCTGAAGGGTGCACACTCACAAACTGAGGTGTCATTTTTGCCTCTGGGTAGGCGTATCGCCACAGTGCAATGGCTCAATGAAGATGAACCGTGTCGCGGTGGCTATGCTATCTGGATATTAACCCAAACATGTGGGGTGGCACTACTCGTAGGGCTAAGACCTTCAGAAGCCGAGAGCCTCCACACCCCCCTCCTGTGCTTCACAGTCCAATCCCCAGGTTTTATTCATCCCAAGTCTTCCTCACCCACCTACAATCATTACCCTGGATACAGCAAAGCATCCGCAGCCAGAGCCTTCACTCACCCTCTCACTGGACATGGGCATAACAACCAACGCACCTTCTTACTTAAGGTGCTGGACGACTCTCATCAGGGACAGTACTGTCCAGTGTCGGGTCTTTAGTTACCAACCTAATGTATTCTGGGAGGGGGAGGATTTGTAAAGAAAAGCTCATGACTCGAACCTGGTGTCTATGATGAGATGTCATCTGCAACCCTATTCTTAGTTTAACTCCCAAAGGTTTTGCGTCATCCCACTCATGAGCACAGATAATTCCATTTTTATGTCCTTTTGCTTCCTTCTTGATACATGAAGCCCTACACTAAACATGGTGGAAACAGGACTGTGTGGCACCAGAAAGAAGAAAAAGACCAGACCAGAAAGCCTAGCAAATCAGATTTTGAACAATTTGAGTTCCCCAGTATCGAATTTCTCACAACCCCCTCATCATCGATGGGCCCGCCCAATCTCAACCTTTCCAAAATCAATTTTAAAGAGTATGTGAGGAAAATACGGAGATTTTTTAACTACAAGGGTAAAATGATGTGTCTATGTCTATGTACTGATTCTTGTTGAGCGCATATATCACCCTAGGGTCTCATAGCGCTTTGCCGAGACTCAGGAACAAACAAGAAGATGGCAGGGAAGGAGGTGGATTTAAAATAGCCAGGTCTTGAGGGACTTACGAAACTTCTTGTGATCTAACTCGGTTCGCAGGTGCAATGGCAGGGAGTTCCAGAGAGTGGGGGCTATTTTTGAGAATGATCTGCTACCGTATTTAACTGTTCGAACCTTAGGGATTGTTCATAGATGTTTATTAGCACAGTGGAGAGTCCGTATAGGCTGATACTTTTTCAGTTTATTTGCCAAGTAATGGGGACCCTGTCCATTTAGGGTTTTATGAACAAGGCAGCAGATTTTAAAATGTATCCGCTTCCTGATTGGCAGCCAGTGGAGGGCCCTCAGGCTAGGTGCAGAAGGAGAGCGAGCGGGAAGGTTCAAAACCACTCTAGCTGCTGTATTCTGTAAAACCTGGAGCTTATTTAAGAGGTCTTCATTTATGGATGCCAATAGAGCGTTCCCATAATCCAAGCGACTGACAATTAGACCCTGAATCAATGGCAGACGGGAAGACAGTGGGACCTATTTAAAATTTTTACGAAGTGCATGCATTAACCCATAACAGGTACGCGTTACTTGATTGACATGATCACACATAGTAAGTTGGTTATCGATCATTACGCCAAGGTTACGGTCTGTTACTTTCGGAAGGGGACAAGTACACCTAAGGTAGGAGGCCACCAATCATTTGTCCACAGTGTCTGTGCATAGCATTATTGCCCCACCTCTGTCCGGTCTCAACAGGTGGGACCCGTTCCTATGTGGACTTGTAAAGAAAGAAATCAGGAAGGACAGAATGAATAACAAAAACCTAGGCAGGTGTAGAACCTGGCTTCCTCCTGTGGAACGGAGGCTGGGGGCTATGAGCGGGCTGGGCCAGGGGCCTCTCCAGGTTTGACTGTGTTGGTTCCGAGGAATGTGAGCACGACACACATTCCTCGTCAGACAGGTAGGAACATTGGCTCCGGGGTGTGCGGCCTGTGAATGATTTACCAGGAGAAATTAAACAAAGCAGCTCCCTCTGATTTATTTGCACAACCCCTCAAACTGTGCATACTTTGTCAGGAATCATTGCATTTAACTAGGTCTGGATATTAACTCCTGCTCGGCCACCGCGCCCAAGATAAGCAGGGCAGGTGAAACAGATGGAAAGTAAGAGAAAAAAACAGTATCAAGAATGTGAGCAGAAAAAAAAGTGTACGGCAATTTGCGGCCCCATTTCAGGGATCACTGTGAAAGTACATGCTGGCAGTACTGGGCGGACCAGAGGACTTTGTGTGGGGGAGTCATAGACTAGCTGACCGGTGTTAAAGAAGCTGGCATCGCCAAGTGATCTGGATCTGTGTTCACATCAGATGCGATGCTGGTGTGTGCAAGGACACCCCAGGTGAGCCACAAAATCACAAAACACAAGATCCGTCAGTTATTGTTAATCTGGGCCCACAAGTTCTACTCTATGAATATACCCCAAACATGGCTCCTGTAAGAAGCAAACTGGCCCTCCGTGACCTTGGCAGACTGCTGCTCTACGGTGACCCACTCACCAGCACCAGAGACCCCAAACTTGTCCCAGGTGAGTTTTTAGTGGTTTATTGTAAGGAGGTAAGTCTGAAGCTCATTGCACCAGCAGTCCCACCACGCAAAGGTTTCCCAGTGACATTTTCTTTCAGTCTGTGGCCTCGGACCCAAGAGACCACAAGGCTATGGATGCTACCATTCACAGCCCAGTCCTTTCATCTCACTGGCGGGGCACCCAAAGCGCCCCCTTATTGTTCTCCAGGGAAGCAGTCCCCCAAATGTCATATGAGGAGACTAGTTGGTTGGGGGCACTTCTTCAATTAGATTTATTTTTACTGTATCACTGGGGAGTGGGTCCACTGCCCTGTGTAAAACCCAGGGAGACCTCCATTATGAGGTAAAACAAAATAATCTTGTAGCTGCTAGACAGAGTTAAATTATCTCAACTCTAAGTGACCCATCGGGTGTATCTAACCCTCTCCTCAAAGAGCATTACACAAATCATCTTTGTATTGCAGACCTCTCCAGGAGAGAAAGAAAACAACCACTAACTTATCCCCAAGCTAGTTCACAACAAGCTTTTCCATGAAGATGATTGTGAAAATACTTTCTTCCCTGACTGGCTGCAGACTTCATATTTTGAATAATGCTTGTCGTAATTATTCAGGCTTCCAGCCACTACTTCAAATCATCCTGAGCACTTGCATGGCCCTGGTGAGCACTCTCCTGGGCAGTGAACTGTGCGATGTCCAAGCCGGCTTCTGGCTGGGACCAAGCTGTACAGAGTTCGCTTCTGGACCCCAACTTTTATGGTTGAATGTCCTTGGCACCACAGCATGAAAGGAGAGATCCCCCTCATGTCAGAGACAGCCTATCCTTAGACCGTGGAGCTAACTCTGATCAAAAGTAGCCAAGTAAGTTTGATGGGTGGCCACTTGGCCACTTCGCATCGAGGAGTGCATGTCACAGACTTGAATGGTGACCAAACTAGTGAGCTATTAATTCACCAACCAACCATATAAACCCCCCTTCTATGCCACACCTGCTCCACATTAAGCTGGTGTTGAATTGGGTCCTTTGGACCCCACTTCTGTACTCGTGTTTCAGCACACTGCCAACCTATCTTTGACTACTGCCAGGTGGCACTGGGACAAATATATACGATTTTTTTTATTATTTGGAGGGCATTGAGAGGGAAAGGAGTACAGTGTTGGGTAGCAGCTGTACAACGAAGAAGGTTGAAATCATAGTGACAGTCATAAAAATGGCAGGGGGGATAATACAGGTGATCAAATTCTACATATTTCCTAATGACAATTTTGGGTTATGGGGTGGGGTAATCCAATGGAACAAGGAAAGTAAGGTCTGGACAGTGTGGGTGCAAGGAAACATTGCTCCCGGATATGCCCCAAACAAAACAGGAAGGATATGGAGTTTGTGCTATGAACAGCTGCAAGTAAAACAAAAAATGTGTTGCACACATTTTACAAATGCAACACAAGCATTTTGCAACAGTACAATAGTCAAATGTAAATTATATTTTGAATCAAGGGCTTGAAGTTATTCCTGCAGCTTTGTGAGATGCTAATATAACCTAATGCAATGGTAGTCATTTTATCTACCTCGGAAGAATGATGCATCTAGTTAGACAAATGAGATCAAACACCCCTGCAGGAGTAATGGCCCGCCTATTCCTCTTACAGGATCTCGAGCCAGAGATCTTGATTTGAAACTAGAATGGGTGAAAGAAAGGACAAATATGCCAAAAGAATCTGCAGGACTAAATTTACACCCCGCCAGAAGAAGGGGTAGTTACAACCACAATAAATTTATCAGAAAGCCCAGGCACAGATACAGGGCCATTAATACGGAGTAGATAGGCATAAAACTGGAAAAGAAAACATCTGAAATTTGTACTCCATATTTGCACATACCTCTCAAACTCTCGGCTCGGGGGCATCTGTGGTGGTGAGTCAATGGACAGCTGCAAGTTAGTTGCCATCTTGAAAAAGCAAGATATGTCAAAGCTGCTCTAACTCTTTTGCTCTTACCTAATCTTTTATCTTTCTCT
Source organism: Calotriton arnoldi (assembly GCA_963921515.1). Classification (NCBI taxonomy): domain Eukaryota; kingdom Metazoa; phylum Chordata; class Amphibia; order Caudata; family Salamandridae; genus Calotriton; species Calotriton arnoldi. Next base: position 319,166 of record CAWUFW010008870.1, on the reverse strand, counting down.
CTGTCTCACGTCTGCTACCACCTGCCTCGTCCACTCAGTGATGACTTTCAGCTTATATGTATTTATTGCGGTTATCATTCATGTAGTATATTTGATGCACACTATTCCGTTGCCTCCTTTAGCTTGTTTGGTACAAAGTAAAATTGCATACAGTCTGTTATTGGTTACGCCTCTCCATGTTTAACTCCCTGTCGCTGCGTTCCTAACTTTTAGTGTGCGATACAACGAAAAACAAACAATAAAATACATATTCTAAGATTAGAAACCGGAGGGGCACAAGGAATGGGAAGGGTGTTCACAGTCTTTCTGTGAAACATGCCATCTGCTCAAGCCTTTCCAGTGGCCCAACATAAACGAAAATGAAGAGGCCCCCCCCAGTCTCCCATAACTCACAAGTATTCATTGGCGTTGGGCGGAATGGGGCCCCTCTGGCGCGCTAGGAGTGCCCTGAATGTTTAGGGGTCCTCCTGCGCTACAGGAAGTGCAGGGGCCAGTGTTACGCCCCTTGACTGAGCCTTCTATGAAACATTTCTGTCTACAGCAAATACATGGCTGTCAAAACTCAGTGTTGTATCAAGAAATTAGCCTGTCTGCGCTGGTAAACACGAACCTGGGCGGGAGCAGTCAGCTTCCAGACAATATTCTTTCACATTAGACCAGGACACTCACCCATTCATGTCTTTCTACGTAGTTCCGAAATAGCGTGCTACTCGCCGAAAAAGCGCTTCGACGCCTCGTCAGGGGTAGTAAGTTATATACATGCAGTTACAATACAGTACGTTGTGCGCAGTGCGAATCAATACAAACAGTTTAGTAGACCAACAATAGGCAATAGTTCTCATTTTTTTTTTATATATATATATATATATATATATATATATATATATATATATATATATTCTCACAACCCTCTTTGACAGAAGAACGGAGCGCACTCACGAGTGAAGTTTTGCAGCTTTTTAACCAATTTAGCTAGTTTCACGGGCATAATTCCGCCAAACAACCAACACATTTCGGTCTCCCTGTGACCTTGATCACGGTCTCAGGGACCGAAACGCGTTGGTTGTTTGGCCGAATTATGCCCGTGAAACTAGCTAAATGGATTAAAAAGCTGCACAACTTCACTTGTGAGTGCGCTCCGTTCTTCTGTCAAAGAGGGTTGTGAGAATATAATACGGTTTGGCTCTGCCGTGGAGTGTGCACCGCGTTTGGAAGCGCCGAGATATCCAGCAAAAGGGAGCCGACATGTGATGAGATATATATATATATATATATATATATATACATACATACATACATACATACATACACACACACACACACACACGCACACACACACACACTTTCGTGCTCGTCATTTTCACTTTTCGGGTACGGTAGTGGGATGTGCAATGCCAGTAGGTCGGTCAGCACATCTAGTAAAAACAGGGCCTGGACCAGGCAGTGCTGGCCTAAGGGGGTCAGAGGTGACCTGTTCTACAGGGACATTCATGTGTGTTGCAGCACCCCCACTCAACGCAGTGCATGTAGATCATTTGAATAGAAGGCGGCCCTCTTCCTTCCTCTCGACCAGCGTGAAAGCCAGCTCCATAGTAGAGAGGACACAATGTCCCCCAAACACCCGCCCCCAGTGCGGCGCAAAGCGCCCTGATGCTAATTTCCCCAGTGAGGCGCTAATAGCACACATCAATGTCGGGTTCATTTGCAGGTCTCCGCTCCTCCCTGTGCCATTGACAGGGACCACCCCATGCAGGGAAGCATTGTCCAGGGCTGGAATGTACACGGGGCCGCTCCATCAAGCCCATTGTGTGCACCGAAACTCGAGGCACACACGGGGACTGGGGGATGCGGGGGCTGGAGGCAAGGTCAGGGGTGGACCCCTCAAGCACTCTTCCCTCAAGATGCATTTGGAGCAGAGTGTAAAGACGGTTTTAAGGCAGATATGGACGTACAGTCACGGCGCCTCCCCTGCTCTCTACACCTGTCGGTCCGTCTACCTATCCGCACTAGTGCTAGACTGTTATTACCAAATATGTGTCATCGTTCCACAGCCAACCTGGCCGATCAACACCCTGCTCCTCCAAGGCATGCTCACGGACAAGCAACTTCCGGGCCAGTGCGTGGCACGCACTCTCACTGGCCGCATCACCCTCCGACTGGACGAGCACAGAGGGCCGAGCGGGCTCGTCTTCCTCCTTCTCTACTGCAATAAATAAATCAATAAAAGTAAATGCTGCGAGAAAAGCATGGTCTTCTTTCTTGACTGTTTAGAGCGGCTGCATCTTTGTTTACAAAAGGGCTTGGCCACAATGGGAGTGACAATGTGGAGAAAAAAAACCTCTATAAACTTTTAAGAGCAACTGTAGTTTAAACCTAAAGCTTCCCTGAGATTATTCTTCTCTTGTGCCTGACGAAAAACAATCTGAAAAATATGCACCAATTTTTTGTGCATGAATTTTCACGATTACGCATTTAAAAAAACAAAAAACTTAGCCCAGTGGCATTTGGTCAATTTAAACTACTAGCTAAACTGCAACCGGGGCTCCTCTCTAGGTAGCTACTACACAAGGCAGCGAGGCAGCCATAACTTTCACATGCCGCAGAGGATTCGGTTGTAAGTGAGAGAGATGATTAACATCTAGCAACCAGTTCTCTAGGTTGCCAAACAAGCTTTGAAACGGACAACAATGAGAAACAATGGATACGTAAGTCGAGAACTCACTGCAGTCAAATATCCTTCTGCCATGAGTTCCCGTACCCACCAATCCCTCTCAGGCATATTTTAATTTTTTTAAGACTCTGTGGATGAGTCATTGAACCTTCTAAAAACATTCGGTGCCCCTGCCTGGGTCACTCTTTCGAGGGAAGACGGGCCTTCCTGTAAGATGACCCAGAGGCACTAATACCGAATAGCAGCCCTTTCAATCACGTAGGAAATAGTCTGGCAGACCGCAAACGAGCTTTGTAAAGAGCCCCTTCTCCCCTGTGCTGAAGACAAGCACTGTCAAAGGCAATACATCTAGCCATGGCAAGCATGTACTTTTTTACATTATATTTTGGAAAACATATGCAGTTGCCATCAGAAGTGTAATATTAATAACAACTAAAAATGGCACATTCTAAAGGAGGCATGCATATGCTTGCAAAAGTAAAAAATAGCCTATCACAAAAATAAATAAAACCAAAAAAACATAAAATGAAAGCAGAAATAGAAAAGGAATTAGCCTGCCAGTTCTGGTACTCAAGTAGCATACTTTTTTAGGTGGATACGCACAAGCAAAATGTTGTCTCGCATAGTAAAGAAAGTCAATATCTGAAGTAAGTCGACCAAGTGCCTTATTCTGAATGCGGTGGAGGCCGCATGTAAATGACACTTGAATACACCGACAGATGAAGGGCACTGACTGAAAATATATTTATATGGTTATAGGGATTTTTCTTGGACAACAAAAGACTGCCAAGACAGCTAAACCTCTCTAGGCCAGGGTAAAAAAAAAAAAAAAAAACACCTAAAAAAAGTCCATGGGTAGGTAGGGGGTTTACAGGGAGGGGATGAAGTCATGTAAATAAAATGGGGTGTTCGTATTTCTGAAGTGCTCTACATAATCCTCAAAAGTAGCACTAGATAAGCAGTGACTGGATGATGGTAACCGACTGAAGTGAGAGCATCAGGAGTAACCCTATCGTACGCAATGTATATGCTTTATACCTTGAGTAAGGGGGGGTAAGGGAGAAGCAGCGACCAAAGCCTATTTCAGTCACTTGGGGGTAAAACTAACTGAGCTAATACAAGCTTATTTGTAACACATAAAACACGTGTGTGTGTTAAACTGGCTTGGAGAAATCCTTTGGTTTGTGGTTCCAGATTAGAGGGTTCTTAGTGCAAACACTCGCACTCAGTTTAAAAAGGTTCTTGTGGCCTTTGAGGCTCGAGGCTTGATTACAGAAGTTCTATCAAAAGTGTGGCACTGACAGTTACTACCATATCACAGTGAGAAATAAGGGTTGGTAAGGGATAGAATATTTGGTTTCTTTCTTTAACCTTTATTCGATAAGCTTACTATGAGATTTTCACCCTTTTTATTGAACAATGTTAGATGTTATAAGTGTTCAGATTCTGGTCATTAAAATAATTCTGATGGTTGATATGCAAACTATACTATACCTGTGGGTGCAAGGATGAATGTCCAGTGTGCTCTGTTGCAGCTGTACCCTCGTGTATTTTTTCTGTTCTCCCTTGAAAGTTCGCCTATGCATATTCAGCTTGCTGTGTTCCAAGCTACGACCGGATCTAAAAGTGTTACCAGGCAGAGTTTTTAAGATCTCCTCCATGCTTTGCTGATAACAATAAAAAAAAGAGATCGACATGTTCTGTTCATGAAGTAACTCCCTGGTCCAACTATTGGATCACATGACCTGCGGTGCCCGTATGTAAGAGCGGGCCCGCCTCAGTCAAGGTCAGCGTGCTAGTGGTTTGCGACGCACGGGGGGGGTAAAAACGTAATGCTGACGCGACCGCGCAGCGGACGAGCGCAGCGGGCGCGCCAAAGGCAAGCCCGTCTGCACCCGGAATGCGCCGTGCGCCAGGACCCCTGCCCGTTCTTCCAAAATAATCTATTCAAGATCCCAATTAGTTGACTTAAATAAGGGTAAATGTGAAAACCACACTCTGCACACCTGGGATTTGAATACTCACCCCATTGCATGTCCACTGTGCAACTATTCCTTTGTTAGTCCTAATCGCTATGCCCCACCATCACTCACCTTCTCACAGGGCAAGAACTACATCTGGTGCCACGCGCTACATCTGGTGCTCTTAAGGCCATCTTGCTTAATGCCAGATCAGTCAATAAGCATAAGTTGGAGCTGGAATGCATGCTGCAGCTAACCCACCCGATCTGATTTTTCTTACGGAAACTTGGGCCACTCCCACCACAGAGCCGGACTGGGTGGCAGCGCTGCACCCTGGCTACTCACTAGCGACTTTTCCCAGACTAGGACAACTGGGTGGGGGCATTGCAATTATATATAGAACCTAATATAAGATTACTTTTGACTCAGCACCCTTGCCTGGGGCTGAAGCCATGTCATATAACATTAAAATTAATAACAAGTTCTCCTTCCCTGGTCTGCTCCTTTACAGACTACCTGAACCTAAGGCCCCTTTCATACAGGGCTTAGTCTCTTTGCTGGAGTCTTGTTTAGACACTTCCTCATTTACTATTTTAGGTGACTTTAATTTTCACTTAGAGCTTCTCACAAAATCTTCAACTAGGATACTACTTGACAACTTGGAAGGCTTTGGCCTATCACAGATAGTCGAAGGTCCCACACAAAGCGCTCCACACACTTGATGGTATTTTTACCAATCAGGCTACTGTTGTAATTGACAAGATTCTGCCACCTACATGGACAGACCATAGGGTAATATTCTTCAGTTTACCCGCCATACAGACTCTGCCCTTGCCGGTAGAGCGCCCACCACCAATTTCCGCTCGGTCTTGGTGGAACATCAACTTTGACACCCTAGCTAATCGGCTAGGCAACAATGTACCAGTGCTAGCATGCGATCCCAACCGTGATGCAGCTAGCTATGACTATTGTATTAGATCCGCTATAGATCAAGTGGCTCCCATAAAATTGATCAACCAAAGAAGGCACAAAGCTACCGCCCCTTGGTACTCTACAGACTTAAAAATTTTGAAATCTAATTGCAGACGCTTACAACGTATTTGGAGGATAGACTACAGCGTAGAAGGTAAAAACAACTATAACCAGGCTCTTCGGAATACAAAGCTGCCATTATTAGGGCAAAGAAGGAATTCTACACTAACAAAATAGAAAAGTCAAAGAACTCCACTAAAGAGCTCTTTAAGACGGTCTCTGCGCTATCCAAACTCCAACAGGAAAATCATTTCAGTCCTGATCAAACCTTATGTGACAAAATGGCGTCTTTCTTTCAAACGAAAATTAAATCTATTTATAGTGAATTAGAGGGGACAGGTTCTGTCCCCCCAAACTTTACCTCTGTACGGACTGGAGGAAGGGCCGGCAATTACCAACCACTTGGTCAGTTTTTCACCTATTGCGGTGGATTCTGCGAATAACCTTTTGCTGACCATCAAGTCGGGCTCTCCAGATGATCCATGCCCTCCAGACATCATTCATGGTGTCTCGAATCTAATGAGCTTGACTCTTGCCCCTCTATTAAACACCATCATACAGTCTGGGGACTTTCCGTTATCTTGGAAGAAGGCTTGCATTAGACCGATCCTAAAGAAACCCTCCCTGCACCCTCATGACGTCACCAGTTACCGCCCCATTTCCTGCCTGCCCTTGGCGGCCAAGGTTTTGGAGAAAGCCCTAAACAAAGAATGAAACGACTACCTGGACTCCAACAACCTACTAGATAGCACTCAACATGGCTTTCGGTCCAACCACTCTACTGATTCTGCCCTAGTCATGGCCACGGAGGAACTCAGACGGCAAATTGATAGTGGTGGCAGGGCGGTCCTAATCCTGTTGGACCTATCCGCCGCGTTCGACAAGGTCAACCACTCCGTTCTCACACGGTGGCTGGGGGCAATCGGGATTCGGGATTCCGCTCTGGCCCTCCTCACCTCCTTCCCGACAGGGAGAGAACATAAGATCTGCTGGGATAACCTCAAGTCAGACAAATTCTGTCTTCCTTGCGGAGTCCCACAGGGCTCAGCGCTTTCACCTACACTGTTTAATATATATGTGACTCCGTTGGCGAAACTGGTTAAGCACCACAGCTTTTCGCTTGTGTCATATGCTGATGACACACAAATTATAATATCCATATCCTCCTCAGGAAATGTGCCCTCTGCCAGGTTTCACAACTGTATGCTTCACATTATTAAATGGATGCACTTCAACGATCTAAAATTGAATACTCAGAAGACGGAGGTGATGGAATTTGGCTCTGGTCCTCCCATCTGGAACCCTGATTGGTGGCCTGCAGAAGCAGGAGCATGTCCACTCCCTGTGACCAAAATGAGAAACCTGGGCGTGGTGTTTGACACCCAGCTCAGCTTTATGGGACAGATAAATCGGGTAACCTCCACGTGCTATTTCACCTTAAGGATTTTGCGGAAGATCTTACCGTTTCTCCCGATGGATTTGAGAAAAACGGTGGTGATAGCACTCATTCTGTCTCGAATTTACTATTGCAATGCTCTCTATCTTGGGGCGGATAGGAGACAACTGAACAAACTGCAATCCTTACAGAACGCAGCTGCCCGGACCCTATTGAATCTACCTAAATATAGTCATATCTGGGGCCATCAGAAAACTACATTGGCTTCCAGTCAAGGAGCGGACTGAATTCAAGGCGCTATGTTTGGTTCATAAGACCTTACATGGTGGAGGACCCACAGAATATCTTAAACTATTCCAATGGTACACTCCGGGTCGCTCCCGGAGGTCAGCAAAGCAAGCACTGGTTAAGGTCCCAAGAGTCATGAAGACTAAATCTTGACTCTTGGAGTGGCAGAAGTCTCTCCCATTTAGCTCCCAAACTATGGAACAAGTTGCCACTTAATATCAGATCCCTATCGGTCCACACACATTTTCGAGCTTGTCTGAAAACCTGGCTCTTTCCCACCCAGTAACAACCTTTTCGTCCTGGGCTTTCTTATATCTCCATTATCTCAGCGCCAAGACGCCTCGGCAATCGAGCGCTTTATAAATTTTTACTTACTTACTTGGAAAATTGCCAGTTATTTGAAATTGGCATAGCAAGAGTACATTCATTTTACTTTACCCCTGGGTAAACACAACCATTGGTCACTTGTCATTAAATTCTTGTAATACTGTATTAGAGGACTCTTGCTTTTACAAGAGTGTGTTGTCAACTTTGTTGGCCCATTCAAGTGACTCAATTCCACTTGCCTCTACAAACCCCAAGGCTTCATCAAAAAAGTGCATCCGGAAAACGGGACCCTCTTACCGAAAGTTTTCTAACTGTAGGAAATCTTCCTTTTCAGCATGGCACCCCTGATTTTTTTTCACCTTTGGCTGAACCCTATATTTTTGCTAGCTTTAGAACTCTGTACACTTTACCCCTGCTAACCAGCAGAAAAGTGCCTTTGCTCCCCCTTTAAGCATGGCATCATTGAAATACCATATATCTAATTGATAAGTCATATATATTAAAGGGAACCTCCTTCAACTTTGCAAAAAGAGTCCTGTCACTCAAGGGAGGGTGGGGGTTAAGAACTTTTATTAGGCAGCTGTCTCCCAGAGACGCGTTTAGGCATTCCCTGCCTTTGTCAATCTAGTTTGAAAACCTGTTTGCCACAAAATTTCAGTGCATTGTAAAACTTTCATTTCTGTAAAAATGAAGAGCAAAAATCATCGTCCATCTCTTTACAAGCTGGCGTCATGGTAGACGGTAATACACCCAGCCTGCACGGTGAGTATTGCTGATATCCAAAGTGTGCACGAGCAGACACGTTGAGAGTTCTTAAATAAAAAAAACACTGCACAAGGTTTTTCGTTCTCTTTCCTTTGTAGGAGCCACTCACCCTCCGCTTCTCTGCCATTGAGCAGAACCCTGCTCCGGAATACTTCAAAAATGCAAGCAAGCCTTCAGTTAGGCTACTTCCCAAGTGCCCGCATATCTTGCTACCGAGTTCGTAGTTTTCCCGGTGCAGCCACAAGTGCCTTGAGCCTCATCCATCCGGCTTGCCACAGTGTCAGGTCCGGGGGCTAAACAGTTGCTGCTACGCTTCCACTCCTCATAAGCAGTCTGCCGTTCAGCACCTTATCGCAGGTGGTGCTCAGGTTGACGCTACCGCTGCGCGCCACATTATCTAATTGATAAGTCATATATATTAAAGGGAACCTCCTTCAACTTTGCAAAAAGAGTCCTGTCACTCAAAGGAGGGTGGGGTTAAGAACTTTTATTAGGCAGCTGTCTCCCAGAGACGCGTTTCGGCATTTCCTGCCTTTGTCAATCTGGTTTGAAAACGTGTTTGCCACAAAATTTCAGTGCATTGTAAAACTTTCATTTCTGTAAAAATGAAGAGCAAAAATCATCGTCCATCTCTTTACAAGCTGGCGTCATGGTAGACGGTAATACACCCAAGCCTGCACGGTGAGTATTGCTGATATCCAAAGTGTGCACGAGCAGACACGTTGAGAGTTCTTAAATAAAAAACACTGCACAAGGTATATATATATATATATATATATATATATATTTGAATATTTATTTATTTAATTTTTTAGCTATGATGTTATGAATAGCCAAGATATTTTACAGAAAGCACTTTTTGCACCAGCACTTTATAATGTTTTTTTGCACCGAGCAATTACTCTCTGCCCTCCGAAATGTGACAATTTATTCTAAACTATTTTAGGTTTTATATATATATGCAATGTCCAAACAATTGTCGGGTACCTAATATATTATGTCACTAGACTATGAATTTATTATGCAAGGTTTTCCATGCTGCATAGGTGGTGACCTGAATATAAATGCATTTGCGACATGTATATATGTAGACAAAGTATTTTGTTTAGCTTCATGATATGAGGGGGAGTGGCAATGTGTTCATCACATCACTATATATAGGTTGTTATTGGATCTAGCACGTCATGTGATCAAGACCGGGGAGACCCGGTCGAAACGCGTCATGCTGTACACCCACGTTGAATAAAGCACCTGAATTCAAGCCGTTGTGTGGTCCGTTCCTGATGACTGGGGATTATCAGGAATATATATATATATAAGTCACCAAATGGCCCTTCAGTGGGAGGCGCTCAATTTAGCTGGTGCCCACGGCGAGACAAGGACCGTTCTCGCAATATATTATTCACCAAAGAATTAAACGTGGCACTCTCCTTGGATGGTTAACTGGTTTTATTCACACCACCACTCTTCTCCTCCTACGCGTTTCGACCCCACAATAGGTCTTGATCACGGTAGTAAACGCAGTCCTTTCTTAGTTTCCTATTTTTATACTGAATCCCCAGTCCACCCATAATGAGGCATTGTGGGATCAGTAGTTTCAAAATTACAAATTCAATTATATTTAGGGCTCCCGGTTTTATGGTATTTATTTTTTTAACATTTCCGTCTGTATTTATCCATATTTATTTTTTAGCCATTTTATCTGTATGTATCCATATTTATTTTGTGTTTTGCGTATAAATGAAGTTGAAAAACTGTACATTTCCATATTTATTTAACTGATAGATGCGCACTCATACTTTGATGTCTGCCGTGTTTTAGCTATTGAAGCTGTCAAATATTACATAACAATATATCCACTGGTAAATACTAGCATTATACCATAAAGGTATGTTGACATATACCATTATTTAAATACATTTCATCCTGTTTTTTAATTTCCCATGCTGTCCATATGCTCAGCTGCTGGCCTATAATTCATCAAAGACAGCATGGAGAGTTACTTAAAAGGAGCACAATTTTCTGCATTTATCCACTTTTAAAAATAAATGCAGACAGGAAACACATTGTTTTCTGTCTGTATTTATCTGTAAAAATCCGTAAAAACGGAAAACAGGGAGCCTTAATTATATTTCATTGAATACACATTGTTGATGGATAAATGCGGAGTTTCACCATACCCCATTCTTTCTTCATTATACGTGTATTTCATATGCGTGATGCTTACCAATGAACAAAATCATTTGTTGGTACAATAACCATTAAATAATTAATTAATTTATACATTAAGTATGTAGAGTTTATCGGGCAATACGATCTAACCATTGCCCCTCCTCCCTCCATTTGTGGAATTACTAGTCCACAAAGTCACCTACTCTTTCGAGTTCACATCACGTGTTTGCTATACATTCTTATTGGACTGAGTGTCCTGTTTTATCAGTTTTGGGCTAAGTGCCCTTTCAACATACACATATAAATCATAGGGCAAAAAAACTCCATACCCACCACCAAACAAAAATACTACTGTAAGTTCATATAATCGGATTAAAACATAGTCATGACAATGTAACAAATTGAGTCATTGCTAAAATCTTCTGGGACTTGTATTCTATTAAATGGTAATGATTCAATCCTTCTCTCACAAGTGAATGTACATTTCCTCGTCCCCATTGAGGCCCAGCGGAATCTTCGTTTTAAATCTTAAAATTAGTCTAGATTCAAGGCGTCTAAGTTTTAGGATCCTGTTTCCTCCTCTTTCATGCGGTGGTACAGTCATCAATCCAGAGTATCTCAGGTCCATCCATGTTCTACTTTCATGTGTTTTCATATGTTTTGCAACAGCATATGTCAAATCTTGATTTTGTGTTGCTCTAATATGCTCTAGGATCCGTTTCTTAAGTGGGCATATTGTGCTTCCTATGTACCTCTTCCCGCAGAAGCACTCAATCAGGTACACCACATACGTGGAATCGCATGTGATTGCCTCATTGATGTTAAATGTGCCACCTCTTGGGTCCTGAATGGACTTTAAGTTTTTTCCAATTTTGCAGGCCTTGCAACTGTTACACTTCGCAAACCCCTTTTGACGGGTCTGTAGCCATGTTTCTTGTTTCTTGGCTTCAAAGTGACTGTGTACCAAGGTATCCGAGATTGTTGGTGCTTTCCTGTATGTTATCAGCGGGCGCTCTCCTATCATGGTCCCAATATCAGGATCTTTCTTCAGGACACTCCAATATTTTGTCAGGATCCTCTGGATCTTATAGCTTTCTTTGTAGTGGTGGTGTGAATAAAACCAGTTAACCATCCAAGGAGAGTGCCACGTTTAATTCTTTGGTGAATAATATATATATATATATATATATAAAAATATATATATATATATATATATCTCAAAATTTACCTAAGGCCTGGAAGTTAGATGCCACTATTGGACTACAGCACCTATTATGCTATCCACTGCAGTGACCGTGTAAAACATGGCTACCACTGTAGCAGTTTAAACACTGCAATTCGACATGTCAAAGCAAAGCCTTTTGACAGTTGTAAACCTCCCTTTTAAATATTAAAAAGTCACCCTACGTAGGCCTTGACGCCGACAAGGCAGGGTGCCTAGTATTGAAAAGTAGGACGTGTAGAAATTTAAAGTTAACATGTCCTTACAGTCAATAGCACCCAAAAGCCATTTTTCACTCTGGCAGGCCTAGCTGTCTTATATAGAAAACCAGGATACAGATTAAAAATGCTAACACACTGTCTCTGGAATGGGACTAGCAATAGACATAATTAAACTACTATTTTTTTCAATAGTTATCAAAAATTCAATTCAATTGTGAAGTTGGATTTTTAATAAATATTAAGAAACAGTAACTTTTAGAAGGTTACCTTTTCCCCCCTTGGACTTCCTGAAGGCTAACTTTGTATTTGCTCTCCCACTTCTGCCAGCCAGTAACAAGCATCTGAATAGGTGTGAAAAAGGTGTGAAGTGACTTCCAGAAGCAAACAGGATGATCTGAATGGGCAGAAATGACTCCTATGAACCTGACAGAATATGCAGTGTGGTGCTGTGAGCTTCCTTTTTGACTTTACAGTGACAAATCCGGCAGGAATGTCAAATCCTGCTTGACAGATATGCTGGGTATACATAGATCTCCTTGATGCACACTTGAAAGGAAGGGAAAGAGGGTGTCAAAATAATTTCTGTATAGCCACTGTCTTGTTGCTGAAAACCCTACTTTTGTTGTACCAAACTTCAGTCTCTAGGCTTATTGTGGTTACAGTGACTGTCCCAAATTAGAATGTTTTGTAAGATGTAGGAGGGAACTAGGATTACCATATTACATTCCTCACACTCACCCCAGCCTTCAGAGCCCAAGTTTAGAGTGCCGGAATTCTTTCACCATCTTGAAAATGCCCAAAGTGAGTAGGGTTGACTCCAGGAACTTTAGCCCCATTGGTTAGGGCATGCCTAGGAATGATTTCCACCCACTAGTGTGTGTAGACATAAACGTGGCACCTCCAGGCACCCACTTCAGAACACTCTTGAACGTGAAGAGAAGAGGACTGGACCTGTGACCTGAGAGGTGACCAGAAGAACTGAACTTGTTGCCTCCTGTACCCAAGACAAAGAAGTGGACTCACAGGGTCATAAGGTTGACCTCCTGTTCAAGCTACAGGGATACAACAAGCCATAAGAGGCCTTTCCTGCAACTGCTCAGCTGACCAGTGGCAACTGGACTGCACCCTGCTGTTGGCCTCCACCTGACACTTGTGAGTCTGTAAGTGCCTCCTGAGGTCCAAGGAGGCTTTAGAAGTGTTCTCCTGTGGTGGATTGGGACTTAAAGTACTAATATCAGAAGGTAAAATCTTTTACCAGGATGAGCCTGGTAGGTGTATCCAACCTTCACTCCATCGCAATCAGTGTCAAGTTGCACCTAGGTCTTGGTCAACTGCAGCCAATGATGATCATTGACATTTTATGCTTCTTGCCGATATTCCGACTTAAAACTTTAAAAATTCATATTTCCCTGATTGGATATTTGACGTTTTGGTGTCATTGTGTTTAATTACACTTTCCTCTATTTTTCAGATTTAGTTTGGGATTTTTATTGTTTTGTATTTTTACGTTATTACTGTTTTGGTACTGCATAAATACTTTACTCTTTGTCCCATGGTAAGCCTGTCTGCACTGTGCCAGGGGGTTGAGCTCAGGTAAATTAAGTGGATTTGAGGGTTCGTTCTAACAAAGGTTATGAAAATTCCTTTAGGTGGGTCGTGGCTCGCCCCAAATTCTTACACTAACCATAGCTTGAGATATTGCAATTTAAAGGTCCCTGGTTAGCCACAATCCTTAACTCTGGGCTGCTGGAACACTTTGGGCATTGAGTAATCCTGACTGCCTTGGGCCAGATCTGAGATAAACGCCCATGAAGGTGGCCCTGTACATAAAGCCCTGACCATCAGATCATATCATCCCATAGACGCTGCGGACATAGACCAATCAGTTTTGAGATATCTGCCCTATTTGGCCATCTGGTAGCCACAACTGGCAACTTGAACCCAAGAGAGGCTTAAGCACACCATAGATATTGGACACATTGCAACAGCAAAGACAAAAAATAAAAAATGTTTTGCTAAATCACAGTTTAATGGACCTTGATTGAATTTGCCCCAACAGACTTAGCAGAGGCTAGACCTCCTGAGCTACTTTGGAATCGCTACTAGGCATTAAGATTCTTTGTGCTAGACCTCATGGTTCATAAAAAGAATACAGTTTCCTGAAAACACAGGGTTTGCTAAGCTCACCCCACGGAATAACAAAGACCCATGTAAAATATAAGCAATAGGTGTGATTTTTAACTAGTGTATCTCAGCAAACTTTGTATACTGGGGACTTCTTGTTCGCCCTATTCTGATTTTTTTTTTACTATCCAATCTTTTTAATAGTATCATTAAGAAATATACTGTTCCTCCACCTCCGAGTAAGCTCTCCTTGCTGGAGCAGATCCATCACTGTAGGACCACAGAAGCCAAGAGACTTTTGGCAGGCCCCTGCATCAATATGTTATCAAATCTGTGTAATATTTGTGTGGTCTTGTAGTGGTCTCGCAAACCAGGGTGCTTTTTTCTCAATGTTTATCGGAATTCTAATTAACTGATGTCATTTGTGATCTGGTGTTAAATTAGTTTTGATCATGAAAATGGCTATGTTCAATGATATTTAGTACCCTATGCCTGGAAACGTGCCTTTTTCCTCCCAAGCCCTTATAGCACGGTGCCGTGGGGGGGGGGGGGGAGGGTGGTGGGGCCACTACCTTCTCATCCCTCTTCCTCATCACAGTCCTTACATATTGTGTGTCAACGCCTCCTACCAGATAAAACCGCAAGCTTATAGAATATAGTTTCCTACCCCCCAACATGTCGCACGGCATACATTCGGTCACCTTGTACATAAGCCTGGGGCACCACCTCACATCCGTTTTTTTCTGTGGGTGAGTCATCAGGCCGCAGGTGAGTTTTGTTTCTTTTCGTGTTTTATTTGTTTTACTGTGCAAATGTGGAGGTCATGTTAGGCAGGTTCATGCAGGAAGAGCCTCAACTGTAGCGGGTCAGAGAATACGGCGGAAGGCAAAAATATTTACTATTGCATTGGAGTGAGCGGAGTTAAATTGTAGATCCATTAACGCTTGAAATAACTGGCGGTCAGGGTGCCGTTCTCGGTATTGGAACAGAAAGCGGTGGCAAGGCCGTCTTTTTCTCTAGCGCACAGACTGTATGAGATATACACTCAGACTGGATAATAGGTTTCCAGGAGTCACAATCAGGAAACACATGCTCGTTTTTAGAACAGCACACCAATTGGCTACTTCTCTTGGCAAGCGTAACCAGAAAAAAACAGTTCTATTATAGTAAAGGGTCCTGATTGGGCAATTCTTAAACATAGCGTTCGTCTTTAAATCAGGTTGGGTTCTCGCGGTTTGGTGTCTTACTTCATTCACAACATGAAGCCAAAGATGTGCGCTCAGAAAACTCATAATGTGGATCAGTTGCACCTATTAAGGAACCTGTGTTTGCAGTCCCTCTAAAGCTTACTTAAAGGTCAAGATTCAGGAAACAGAGGCTGCTACTTTTAAGGCTAGAGAGAGGCCTCCATCTCCTGAAAGACCACGTAGGGATCCTGATAACCCTGATGATGATGAGGAGGTCGTCAACGGAAGGTTTAACCAGGGTACAGAGTTCAAATAGAGGTTGGGCCACATAGGGTTGAACATGGCATTTCCTTAACCCCATATTTCTGAAGAGTTTTTTGCTCATTAGCACAAAAAAGAGCCTGAATCCTGAATTTAAATGTAGCAATCAAGGTGGTCTATGAGGTGGTGTGTAAAAAGGTGGACAGGCATACATTTCCTCGTTTTTTAAATAAGAGATACCCCATTCTGGGGTTTTCAGAGGAATGTCCTTCAGGGGTTTAAGTAGATTCTCCGATGGCAGTAGTGGTGACCCAGGGAACAATTATTTCAGAAGATGTATCATCTTCAGATCCAATTGATAAGAGGGTGGGTCTAGCACTAAAATGATCATATGCAGTGCCCAATTCTTTAATGAGAGTGGCAGCCTATAACGTTATACTGTTCAATTCTTCTTAAACAGTCTCTTGCGTAGCTGTTGGATTAGGGGCCTGAAATATCTCCAACCCTGGCATTAACGGAACAACAAGTAAGGTTTCTATCAGATGTTTCTTATGACTCCCTTAGTGCTACATCTTCAGTGGCTGGAGCCTCCTTGGCGGTTCGCTGGCAGCTGTGGATGAGGTCTTGGAAGGTTGATGAGGACCAGAAAAATCTGATTATGAAGATTTCCTTTTCAGGGCCAAAATTATTTGGGGATCAATTGGACACTATGATCAAGAAGTCTTCTGAAGACAAACAATTGTTGGCCCCAGTGAATCAGGCATCTAGAAGAAGGTATTCAGGCTACAAGAGAGCCTTTGGCCAATCGTTTCAGGCCAGAGGAGGTGCTCAGCCCTTTCAGGGAAGAGGGTTTGGCCGGGGTGTGTGTCTACTTCCGTTAAGTCCAGGAATCAGCAACCTGGAGCAGCAAATCAGGATCAGACAATCCAAAGGCCTGACTACATGAAGGGTCAAGTAGATCTTCCAGTAAGGGGAAGATTGAAATACTTTGTAGACAAATGGGATTCTACAGATCAAGACAATTGGGTTCATCAGATTTTCAGAGAAGGGTTTTTAATAGATTCCAAACACTTCCTCCAGAATTCTTTTGTGCAACCCGCTTCCTGTCTGCAAAAGAGAACTCTGCAGTACATCACCTCAGCAGGGTTTCCCCGTCAATGATACAACTGTCTTTAACGAGTCAGATATTCCATCAAATGATGAAGTGGGTTGGACTCCTAGGTGTGCATCTCTTTGCTTTTTCAGAGAATCTCCTCCTCCCAAAGTTCTGCACAGTTATGCCATTTCAGAAGCTCTGGAGAATCGATGCAGTGTCCTTTCCTTGACCAGGAGAACTTCTTTATGCCTTTCTCCTGATCCCCCTAATTCCGAGGGCATTGCAGAAGGTGAAGGAGGACAAAAGCAAAGGTTCTGCTGATCGTTCCAATGTGGACCCGGGTACCCTCTTCTTTTACAACCA
This sequence comes from Calotriton arnoldi, assembly GCA_963921515.1. Taxonomy (NCBI): domain Eukaryota; kingdom Metazoa; phylum Chordata; class Amphibia; order Caudata; family Salamandridae; genus Calotriton; species Calotriton arnoldi. The sequence continues at coordinate 302,080 of CAWUFW010008870.1, read as the reverse complement.
GCTATCACTCCCTCGTGGGTCACTCCATTAAGTCCTTATCCTTTGAAGGGCCAGGAGTTGTCCTGGCCAACCCTGCAGAGACTTAGATTGAGGGCTTGGATGTTGAAGAGTTGAATTTGTAGGCCAGGTCTAGACAACTGTCTCCCTTTAAATTTCACAGCATTGACAGTCATTTAACAAATTGTGTTAATAGACAGTCTTCAAGATTATTAGTTGAACCTACGTTGATTTTGGACTTCTTGAAAGAATGGTTTGACATGGGTTAGTCAACATCTATATTTAGGTATCAGTGGGCTCTGGCGAGGGCCTTTAAAGACCCACAATTTGAGGGAAAGTTGTCCTTACTGGCTAGGTAGCTGAAATCTGTCCTTTTCAAAAAGCTGCTCTTTCGTAATCGCGTACCTTCTAGGGACCTGCCATTAGTGCTTTGCAATCTGCAGACACCCTTTTGAGCCAAAAAGAGCAGGCAGAGCTTACATTTTTTACATTCAACGTGGTGTTTGGTAGCAGTTACATCTGCTAGAAGGGTAGTTGAGTTGGGTTGTTTACTACCATTAGAACCCTTTTAAAAAGTTTTTTTCAGATAGGGTGGTACTGCGTGCTACTCCACAATGTGTCCCAAAAGCGGTTTCTTCCTTTCACTGATCAGAAGATTTTGTTCTGCCGGTACTGTACCCTTCTCCTCAGTCAGCGGAGGAAAAGGCTCTTCATTTGCTAGATGTAGGTAGGGCACTGAGGGTTTATCTGGAAAATCAAAAGCTTTCGGAAAAACAGATGTATTTTTGTGACCTTTGGTTTGGCAGGTCAGGGCTTGAAACGGTCTACAGCTACCTAGTTACTTACAGTAACCTTTATCAATTCGTGTTCTACACTTTCCTGCCACGGTCCAGGATTCCCATCCCTCCCAATCCCTCTTATATACAAGTCTTGACTTCACTTTACTGGGTATTACAGCATGTGAGGTGGGTGCCCCAGGCATTTGTACCAGGTGACAGGATGTATGCTGAGGGGGCCCAATGGGAGGATGAGAAACTGTATTCATTAAGCTTGGTGACTTATCTGGTGGCAGCAGCTATCGCTCAACATGTAAGGACTGCGAGGGGGAAGAATAAAACTCAGAGTATTTAATTTTACTGGTAAGTAACCGGCGTTTAAAAACCCATGTGGGAGAGGTGTGGTGCAGCGGCCGGAGCGGCTGACTCCAGAGCGTGGGGGGTCACGGTTCGATCCCCCACGCCGGCGACAGCTCAGCATCATGTGACTCACTTAATCTCCCCGACCATCCCCTAGCGCCTTGAAACCTTGAAGGGGTAATTTGTTCGCGCTTTACAAGTATGGATTACTATTAAGTGTAGCTGTTGAGTGGATGTGGGGTACGGCAAGGTTTTCAAGGACACACCCAGCAGAAAGCAAGCAGGTTTTTGCAGTGACTTTGACAGGCAAGAGTTCTCAGACACAGATGCGCAGTGTCCTATACCTGGAAAGGTGTACATAACACGGCCTGGGGCAGGCCTTTGTTCAGGGAGCGTCTGACAGGCACGTTAAACCAGGCAGTGAAAACAAAACCCAAGTGGCAGAGGTCAGAGGGGGGCGAGAAAACATCCTCTTCCTATTAAAGAGCCACAATGAGGGCTTGACCTTCGAGTGTACAAAGCACTTGCGGGGAGAGGAGGGTTAAGGCCTGGCCTTAGCAGACCTCGCGCCGTGGTTTGACCTGCAAGTACGTCAGGCGAGCGCGTGGAGAAGCGGCTCCCGCAGCACGCACGTCATATACGGAGACTGGAGGCATCCGGCAGCGCGGAAAGCGCATTTTAATAAAAACGCGGATGATCTTGTACAGCGCTAGCGCAGTGAGTTCGGTTCAGGCATGGCCACACTGTTCCCCAACCCTGGGCAGAACCGAAGAGCGGACTTCGCCGAGTTGTGGGAGCGGCCGAGCAGGAAGCGTCTGAGGAGCGGTGGGATCAGGTGCTGGGATCCAGGCATGCTTCACTGGGCCCCACGGCCTGTGCTTGCCAACTGCTGTTTGGTCTCCATGGCGCTGGGCGCACTGCATCATTTAAAGAGGCGCTGACTGGCGCGCTCCAGAGTCAGGTTTTACGCGGCAGCGCTCGAGTGTCAGGCTCAGCACACGTTCACAGCCGGTAACCCAAGCTCCAGGGGAGCGTAGCCTGCGGGGCACTGACACCATACTTCTTTTGTTTATTTCTGCAAAGCAGAGTTATACGTGCTTTCCACAAGTCACCCTATGAGAACATCGAATTCAGGTCATAGTTCACTTTTGTGTTATAGGCAGCAGGGTGGTACAACGGCACGGCTGAGGGGCTTCTGCTTCGCTAGTTTCCCAAAAATATGTAACTGATGAATGGATGTTGGGTTGGTCATGCCTTCCTGTTCCTAAGGGGGCGACCTTGCACATGAAGACGTTGAGGGCTTGTCTGGGCCCAAGCTTCCTCCACTCTGTCAGGTAGGAAGCCGGGTCTCCGCAGAACCACTGCCACTCACCTCTTCAGTTTCCTACCACCACTCTTCTTTGCAGTCCCATGACTGATTGGCAAGAGGAGGTGCTGTGCTCCAGACAGACCTCAAGCGGTCGGAAATGAGACATCCCCTGAGGCACACGCATGTGGTGACTAGGCCAACGTCATACACCGGCAGCGGAAGCCATCTGCTCTCAACCACTCCTGCAGACAATAGCAACTTCAAAGAGCTGCAGAGGAGATCTGTCCGGAGGGCCACCACTAATGCTGTACACCAGCACCCCCCAGGAAGAAGAAACTGGCTGTATTCACAGGACAGGTGCAGGGAGTGCTGAAAGGCTCAGTAATGGGATCTGGGGACGCGTGTCTCTCAGACTGAAGAAATCCAGTATGGAGTGTGGCAAAGTTAGGTGCCTCAGGGGAAAAAAAGCAGGAAACACATTTTTTTTGCAGATGCCAGAGTTAAAAAAGTGTCCCCTCCCATCCATTGAGAAGAAAAGGAGTTCCAATGAGGTGACACTAATCATTAATGATGAGGTTTGCATACTGCATGTAAACTGCAAAGGTTCAATGAGTTCTCATCATGGTGTGCAGTAAAAGAGCCCTGGTGCTCCACTGCCGCCCAGTGTCCTAGGATATTCCCTCCTTAACTCACCTGTGACTTAAAAAGCTCTTTACTCTTTTCCAAATTAAGCAACTGAAAGCACGCCAAAAATGTAGCCAGAACACACTAAAAAGTTAATAAGATAAATCAGTGATGTGCAATTTTAACAGGAATAGTAAGGCAGGGGCCGGCATCGGACACGCCGCATGTATGGCGGTCGTGCCGGCCCCCGATGACGATGCAAAGGCATGCCCCTCGCGCACAGCAGTGACGCGGCGGGCGCACCCCATCAGGGATTGGTTTGTCCGGTTCGCACCCCGGAAGTGATAATAATCACTTCCGGGGCGCTCGTCGCACAAACGCCAGTGGCCGGTTGGAACTGGCTCCTGGCTGGACTCTAAGGAGAATAAAAGGCTGGGGAGCGGCGAAGGCTGTCTCTTTGCGCGCCGCTCCCACAGCCTACACAGGCATCCTTCCGGGCCTCGCTAGGAGGCTCCATTTAAATTTCACCCACCCACCGTCCCCTAAAGCAAGGTTTTCAATGTTTTGTAGTGGGTTTTCTTTTCAGGTTGACTTGTTTGTGTTCAGCATGCGTATTGTTGTTTTCTTTCTCCTTTTCAGGAAGTGTTATTGTTTCTTTTACAGGAAATGTTTAATTGTCGTATTTATAGTGCTATTCCTTGGTCAGCGGTAAGGTCATGATTGGTGAGCAGTAAATTTAAGGTCCTTAGAGGGCGGCGCCATTCTTGAATGGGGTCGCCCAAGGGGGAGGGACAAGTGGTCTCTCACGGAACTCCAGGGGAAGTTACAGCCGGTTGGCTGGAAGGGTGCGGGGGGAGGGAAGTTAAGCTTTCCAGTAGGCTGGTTGGCCACCCCGCACGCACACAAGGGCGCAAGTAAACGGCGCATAACTGCAAGGGCCCCTTATGGAGTTAATCTGCGGGCGTATGGGGGTGCTCGGGGGGGGGGGGGGAGTACCTCCCAGGGAACAGGCCCCCTGCGCATGCGCACTCCGGTTGGAGGGCGGGCATAGTTTGATCAGGATCTGGCGCCAGTCATTGACCTTGCCGTAGGCTCAAATAGGGATACACAGAAAGATAAACGTATTTGATTATGTCATGTCTAGATTCGGATAGGAATGTCTATGATTAGAGATATGTTAAAGTTAGCAAACATGACATATGTACCTATCAATGTAATCAAAGTAATGCAATGGACTTTCTGCATATTGTGTAAATAATGTATATAAAAATTGTTTTAATTGAAATTTTAATAAATACGGCTGGGGGTTTAACGACCCCCTAATCCAAAACCTTTTGTGAAAATGATTTGCCACCTTGGGGGTGAATGGGAGGCGGTAATCCTCACCGGTAAAAGTAAAAAGGGCCATTTTTAGTAGGTGTTGTGGTCATAGGAAGAGGGGGTCTAGGCCGTACCTGGCCATATGGATAAGGCAATTGCAACAGCTTTGCCTTGGAGCTCAGCAGGCCTGCACAATGCTTATGCTGAAGCTAAGAGCTGCACGCCCTCTGTAGGTCACTAATGCACCTACCCATCACAGGAAGGGCAGATATAGAATTACTGCTGAAGAGTGTGTCCAGTCATTCGGCAGTTACATGCATGTGCTGTTTGAGTAATAAACTTCTGCCCATGCCAACTGTGTGTCTGTACTGTGCTTATCGAATGGCTGCAGAACCTGGTAGAGTGAGCAACTGGCCTGGGTGCAAATTCATGATGGTGAGTGTAAACATTCAGGACAAAGGGTCAAAATTTAGGACAAAAATTCAAGACAAAAGGTCAAAATTCAGGACAAACTTTAGGACAAAAGGTGTGTATTATAGACACATCAGAGGAGGTCGCGCAATAGTACATAAGTAAATAGACAATCAACATAAGTAAAAGTCAAAATAAGTTTATATTAGGTTGAGACAATCATGCATGTCACGGTTTTTCGGTATGCGTGCAGCTTTGAGCAACAGTTTAGGTCTTTTTGTGGTATTTCGTATAATCATAATCTATTTATATGGTTACTGCACTGGGTTGTCCAGTCTGATATTTTGTTTACAGTTCATGGTCCTGAGCAGGCATGTTTGGTGAGAGAAGTGGTCGGATAGATCTGCTCGGATGGACTTTGATACTAGCATCTCATATCTGAGTGCCATTGTGAGATGTAAAGCAGCACGCAGAGAATGTAGCTAATTGGGACCTGCAGTGCTGGACTAGAGTGCAGTCCTCCGAGTGGCCAGCTTTATGTGTCAGATCCCTTCAAGTATTCCATGTCTGTTCAGCTGGTGAGGACTGGTTTAGGGGCTGGTACAGTACTGAGTGATGGATAAGACCCATAGCGGACAGGTCTTGTGTGAGGGTAAGGGCATTATGCAGGAAAAGGGAGTTATTAACCAGCCTGCATGAGCTAGAATTGGCTGCACACTGCTGAGTGTTACGGTATTATGAGTGGGCCAGAACAGTTAGATAGGAGTTGACCTTACAGTATAATGCCCTGGCTAGCCGTATGCCAGCCCTCCTTATTTTACCTGTATATGGGAAATAGTATACCGATTGGGCTGTTTCATTTCTGTGAGCTGTAAACTTCAGATTCTCATTGATGCACAGAAGTGTGCTAGAGACTAGAAACTATATACGTTGTTGAAGCATTATTGTAGGCAGGGCCACTGGAATTATGTGGCAGGAGAGGGTCAAATTATGCGTCAGGGTTGAGTAAATTTTGAAGCCAGAAAAGGCAAATTATGTGGCATAATGCATCACATTTTTATAAAAGTAGAACTTCATTATTTTGTCATATTTATACTTGGAAACACTGTCTGGGCAAAGGTTACACCTCATTAATAACTGTTTAACACTCAAATATAGCAATAAGCAACAGAAAGGTGACCAGTTCAGTTGTGCAAAAGGCCTTCACTGCGCGGCAACACATGTCACTGCATTTTTAGTAACTGCCGAACCGTTTGAGCTGGAAACAAAACTTTTTTTTGTTAAAATCTGCAGATTATGCAGAAGATGATGGATTATATGGCAAATGCGGCAAATCTATAATCACGCAAAAATCGCAGTGGTCACTCAATTGCATCATTCCAGTTGTCCCAATTGTAGGTCAGAAGGAGGCACTGTATTTTACATACAGAACATTTTCTATTGAAATGGAAGCAAAATGCCAATATGCAGTTTTCCTGATAAAACAATATAGCGCACAAATAATAATGTGTGGAAATATGGTTTCAGCAAATATGTATCATTCGAACATCACCAAGTAAAGTGTCTTGATTGTTTTGATACTATTGAAACTGTTTCCAGCACACTTCTAAATTACAAACTAGTGGTCCATTTGTGGTTTCCTAACCGGTGATATGTTTTGAAACATTTGCACAGTTCATTTACAGGTATTTAAAAGTTGGACTGTGTTACAAAAACAACTGACAGCTTACAGTCTTTGTTTTTGCACCACAAAGAAAATTTGGGAAAACATGGCGCATTCTACAACACATTTGTTATTATTTATTCAACTGGATTAGCTTCTAAAGCATAGTAAATAATGACCTTACTGTGCACCAGGATACAACAATCTTTGTTGGGGCTCTTCAATGATTCTCTCACTATCACCAACAGTTCCTCTCATCTCTCCATAGTCCCTCTCTCACATGTATTTCATTTGTTGTATAGCCCTTCTCATACCAATATAAGGTGTCGGAGAACTTTACATCACACACACACACAAATACAGAGACAATTAATCATACGTGTGTAAATCAGTGTATAGATAATGTTACTTAAGGCAAAAGGGATTACAAGGTGTAGGATGCACATGTCACCCATACTGGCAGGCATTTTTTAAGAGTGCTTGGTCTGAAGAAGGACAAACTCAGGATTCATAACACTGTGGTTAGGGTTGACTTTAATCATAAGAAATTATTTCTATCCAAACAAACCTTTTTTAGCAACATCAGGATAATGAAAGACTGGGAAGAAAACATAACTTTCTAACCTGTAACATGCAGTTTGCATGCATCTCTTTGATGGCAGTTCATAGCTCACTGTACTAGATTACGAATGTAACATATGAACAGCTGATTAACAAAAAAATCTCTGTGACAAAAAAGTTCTTTGATATGCATGGGACACGTTCTTTGCAGCAGGCAGATTAACCCTCTGAGCAACCTTAGATCAATCAAAACTGCCAATAGACAAAACTCCCATCTTTCTCCAGCAGGTACATTAATCACCAGAGTTAACTTGACACTTTTATTATTGCCAGAAAACTGCTGGATATACAAGGAACTATGCAGTGCTTTTAAAACTGCTTCACTGCTACAAAACCGTCCAACACTAACAAACCCCCCTCCCAGCCTTCTAGTCTCCTGGGGAAACGCCTGATGCCCTGTCAGGCCTGTCCGGCCTTGCTACCACCCTCCAATGGTGCCCCTCATCTTCACATAGACCCTCTCTCATGTGTATTTAATTTCTTTTCTAGAGCTACTCAGCCCAAATATGTATGGCAGGGTGTTGGAATTCGTTACATCGCACACATATTATACAGAGACAATGACTGATCTAAATTTGTAAGTCAATGTATAGAAAATATTACTTAAGACAATGAGGGCTACAAGGTACGAGAGTCCGATGTCATCCATACTGGTAGGTATTATATGTTAAGAGTGCGTGGCCTGGATAAATATAGAAACTCAGGATTTAAAACATAACATGGCGGTTGGGGTTGCTTTCACTAATAAGAATATGTTATTATCCAAAGGAACCCTATTTAGCAACCATGGAATAATGAAAGATTGTGGGAAAACAAAGGCAGGTAGCAAAAGGAATTACGTGACAACAGCAGTTACCCACTGAGCTATCCACATAAAAAACAATTTGTTGATCTGCATGTTACACCTTGTGCTTTACAAGAGTCACATTATCCCTTAGCACTACTTTGAGTCAAACTGGGACTAGGCAAAATTCAGATATCTCGAACAGCTACATCAATCACCACAGTTAAACTGATATATTTTTTTGTGCCTAAAAAAACATTCTGGCGCACAAAAACTCTCCAGTCTATGCAAGCTATTTGAAAATACCGCCTCCCAACCCCATTTTGGTTCTTTGTGCAGCGGAACAAGCCCCTGGACAAAAACAGAATGCCCTGCACTAGACCGAGGCGGCCCACCACATGCTGTAACTGCCCAGACAGCATACAGAATGACAATGGGTCCAATGCAGCCTGTGGGAGGTCGGGGTGGGGCTGCTCTAGAGCACAGAGGAGGAGTGCCAGGCGGCCGCAAGGGAGTTCTCCAGAGCCCTGAGGCTTCTTGCAGGGGAAAAGTGCAGCTCGCTGCAATCCCCAAAATTACGGACAAAAGACGTACGTAAAAGGGATCATCACAGGCAATGGACGGGAGATCCAAATAACGGACGGTCCGTGAAATTAACGGATGGTTGGTGCATCGAGAACTTGGGTCTCTTTTCAGCATTTGAGAAAGATGTGGGATGGAGTGTAAAAGAAATCAGGATTAAAATACGATCTTAACTGTTGGGAACCAGGTATAGCTGATACATGGAGGGCCCCAGGAGAGAAAAAGGTGTGGAATAACCCTACACAGGTCAGATGGACTGGTGTTTGGGTGGGAGTATCCACAGTACACCCACCCATTGAGGCCTTCTCAGATGCTCATTCACACGTAGAGTACCATAGTTGTGGAAATTCTTCCACCGCCCCAGCCATAGATTTTGTCTATGTGTTGATAGGGCCTTTGAATTCATTGTTGGCGGTTAGGCCCAGAATAGACCGGTTACAGGCTGGACAGCGTAGCATGACCAACGGAAGCCCACAGGACAAGCCTACTATGTGGGGGGCACAGGCCTAGGAGGCTCTCAGTTATGGATCCCTCCGCCTCCAACTCAACCTAATCAATGACGTGACTGGAACCTTACTTTAATTTGGTACACACAGGTCGTTTATTGACAACAAAATAACATCATAACACAAACTTTTGTCTTAAAGCAATTTTGATGGTGAAATGTTAACACGTATGGCATTCCTATCTTTTAACAGGTTACCTCAAATTGCACACTTCTTTCTACCAAACAGTTCCATCTTCATAAATCTGCATAATTATATGCAACTATTCACAATTTCTGGACTGCAGGATATGTTGCACAGCACTTGGGTCCATTCTTGATCTCATTCCACCCAGACCACACAGGTGAAACCACCTTCATCCATGAGGGGCAGTCCCCGACTTCTGCCAAAACTTAACACCTGCTGGGAACCCGCTCCTCTCCGCCTCCAGTTACCATGGGGATGCCCCAATGCCATGTGAGCGGGAGCTACAGTCCCGTGCCCTACACTTCTGAGTGAAATTGTGAGTCTTGAACCCAACCTGGAGTGAAATACCCTTCCAGAAGAAAACTTGTCTGACCACCTCAGTTCTGTCCAACCCATGGTCTCTTGCTTCAGTTAAAGGGCATGGGTGGGTATTAGGCGCAAGCGATGCATGTTCCAGCTGCGTCTCGCCCTGTGGTCGTGAAAGTAGAGGGAGCGCCGAAGATGGAACTGCCCTATAAAATTACCTGTTCTTGCGACAGCAGGACCCCATGGTTATGCGCTCATCATCACATCATCCATTTCTACCCCACTCATAAATTTTGCGCTAGGTGGGGGTGCCATCTGGAGCACCTCAGGTCTCCCTGTGCGAACCATCTCCTGTCCCCTTCTCTGGGCCAACGGGTAGAGCAGGTGCAGGGTAGGTCTAGGGATCCACAGAAGCCCCAGGCCTAGCGCCGCGCCCCTGAGGTGGGGGCGCTTTGATCGCTCTCAATTGCAGAGTTCTTTCCCATGTGGGCAAGAGAGGTGAACCTGGCAGGGGTGTTCTCTATACCTGTAGTACATTTCGGTATAATAGGCGACCTTGGAAGGTCACCTTAATGCAGTGAAGGCTCTGCACTGGTTTGGGTGCAGTCCTCCTGTTATGTTAGGCGCAGCCAAAATGGCAAAATGGGAGCTGCCTCGGGCTTCTGAGAGCGAGCGTCTGCAAACTCAGAGGCGTAAAAAAAAAAGAGGTGAGAAGGAGTCATGTTATTTCTGCAGCGTCAGGTGAAAAGGTAACCTTTATGAACATAAAAAACACACTGCAGAGGCTGCCTCTCCTGGGATTTTATTCTCAACAGTATGAGTCAGGGGCCCTCGGGCAGCCAAAAGGCACATCAAACCTTTCCCAGCACAGTATGGGAACATTCTTCATTTCAACACCCCATAGATAGGCCCAGCCTCGTCAACAATGTGCCATTCATATATGGCTTTGAAGACGTTAGACAATCTCACTTCTCTTTGCCCCTCCACTCGACCTGTAGCGCCAGATCAGAGGTAGAAAGCTCCATATAAATACAATTACAAGTCAAGTCAATAACAACTTTATTTCGATCAATTTGACCTTAAAAAGTACAGTTTAAAATTATGGACAATTCATTACATCAATTTAAAAAAACTAAAAAGAGAGAGAATAAGATACGGATAAGTCCACAAAACAGCATAATTTTAGTAAAACATACAGAGTACACCGCTTACATCTATACATTTTAATATTTCATAGCAGATATATCTAAAGATAGAAAATACAGGTTGATACCCTACAGAGAAAAACTTCATTGTACATGAGAATGGGTGGAACCCTCATTTATTACTGCTGGTTTGATTTCAGGAGGGCCCTACGTACACTCCACATAGAGAGTAAAAAGCCTGCTACCGAATAAACTATCGGGAGGCTAGTATCCTGTTTCAGTATCCTAAAGGCCTCGGAACAACGTCTAAACCCTAAATTCCTACAAATCTGGACCAACCAGCGTTTTCTAGCTCTATGATATCCAGGGCAACTAAAAATACATGGAGTACAGATTCTGTTGGGCAATCACATGCCGGGCACCCCAGAGTTTGTAGGCTGCCCCAAGTGTTTGTAAAGATCGAAGGGCAGAACCCCATATCTGAACTGCAACCAGAGTTTTCTAGCAGTGGGAGGCTTGATATCATTTAAAATTAGTTCTAAGCAGTACCTATCCTTAAACTCCAAAAAGGCGAGAGTAAGTTTACCTACAATGGGGTTAGAATGAAACTGAGCCAATTTAAATTCCCCGTAGGAATCCCTCATCGCCCTTTTAGAGATCAAGACACAGGCAACCTCTGGGTCATCCCACAGGTTGCCCCATCCCTGACTGATTAATGTGCGACGCACATAAGACAGCCAAGGTAATTTGCCTGCCCCTGGTAAATTCAAAATCTCTCTCAACTCATCTCTATATGCTGCAAGTTCAGGCATAACCCACAAACGCCGCCAATATAAAAGGGGTCTAAGGTTAGATTCATCCACTATGGGTCTTACCCCCAGATCTAGGCGTAGTGGCGTAAGAGGGGTACTCTGGGGGAGATTAAGCAATTGTCTAAAGAAACAGTTTTCTGTCAACGTTAAATTATCAGAGCTACAGTGGCCCCACAATTCTGCCCCATATAGTGCTCCTCCCCTTGCTTGGACCTTATAAATTTCTATAGCTGGGCTTATAGGTTTATAGCTTGATTTACAAAAACCTTCATTAAGCCTCCAGCTGATTGCGAGAGCTTAAGTGCTGATTTCTTGATCTGGGCCCCCAACCCATGGAATCTGTAATTGTAATGCCTAAGTAATCAAAAAGAGGATACTTTTTCCAGGGGTTTACCATAAAGGGATGGATTAGGTCGGGTGCTTCTCGGGGAATTAAACACCATAAATTTGTTTTTTTGGAGGTTAATTTCTAACCCTCTTTCCCTACAAAATAAATCAAATCTGTTTAAAACCCTCTGTATCCCCATAGGTGATTTGGATACTAGTAGAGTATCGTCAGCAAACATTAAAGCTGGAATTTTACGGTTGCCAGCTTAGGGATGTCCAGATCTTTTCCACTGAGTAGATAGTCCACTAGCCCATTTATATATAAGCTAAATAGAGTCGGGGCAAGTACACAGCCCTGCCGCACCATATAACATAACATGTGTATTTGTAAAGCGCACGTTCACCCCAGCAACGGGGCATCTTGGCGCTGAATAACAGATGTTTACACAACAGTACGATTCTGAAAACCCTGCACCAGCCAGTAGGAGAAAGGGGAGCAATAGCTCTCTACAGTGATCACTGTTCACCCAGGGCTCCGGCGAGCATTTTGTTAAAGGGAAAATGTTCACATTTCTAGAAAAGGTGTTGCCTCTAAAAGGTAGGGCTGGGGAAGAGTCAGCTCGATACCAGGGTTTGCCGGCATAAACCTGAGTCTCCACCAGTCATGCTAGCCTTTGAGAGGGAGGGGCCTATAGGCCCCTGATAAGGACCACACACCTGCAAATGCTCCAAACTGTTATTTTTATGTTAACTAGTTCTTATTTGTAGGTGACCATAAGCCTAAAACTAGTGTTGTTTACACAGACTCGTGAGCTCTTATTGTAGGCTCTGGCTTTTTATTAAGGTCCCAGAGAGTAGGCGCTGTACACCGCTGCATCTGTCTAGGATCTTCCGTCCACCATGTGGGGCCGCACAGCCTGTTGGGATTATCCCAGATAAACCTTGCTTGATGGAAAGCGCGCCCACTGCACATATATATCTCATATGGATCTGCCATACCCGCATCCACAGCCGATCCTGCCCGCACCCAGCCCTGGGGGCGAGAGCGGAGGCCAGCCAAGGGCCAGAAGCTAGGGTAGAGGCCACCTCCAGGCTCTGGAGATCACAGGGGCGGAGCTAAACAAGGGGAGGCAGCTAAGAGGGGAGGGAAAGACAGAGGGGGGGGCTTTACGAGTCAGAGAGGAGACACGAATTAGAGGAGCTATAGGGAGGAAGATCCTGCTGGACCTTTAGGGAGCAAGTGCAGCACGTTAGCTGAACTCTTATGGGAAGGGGCATCTCGAGGGAGCTCTGGCGAATATAGGTGGAGAGGTGTGGTGCAGCGGCCAGGGCAGCTGACTTCGGAGCACAGGGCTCACGGTTCGATCCCCGGCTCCGGCGGCAGCTCAGCTCAGCACCTTGTGACTCTGGGCAATAGCTCACTTAATTTCCACGACGGCCCCCAGGCCTTGAGACCCGTAAGGGTGAGTAGTTCGCGCTTTACAAATACGGATTTAGATTTTTTTTAGATTTAATATAGGACAGGTGCAAAGGGGCTAATGCCAGCAGACCCAGTGCTAGACAAAGAAGCGGATATATTCTAAAGCTCATGCCGAGACCTCTCAAGGTCAGTGGAAGAGCGATCAGATGTGGAGGAGAAACCTCCAGATTTCAGCACGATAATGTGTGACAAAAGTGAACGGAGAGTTCTCCGGCTGCTTGCCTCTAGTCTCTCCTCTAGCATTCAGAAATAAGAACGGAGAAGATAAATGTAAAGGTTGCAGTCGCCCAGGCTCCAACCATGGAATTCCCCGGGCGCTATAAGCAGGCGCGCGCACAAGCACCAGGTCCGCAGCCCCGCCTCACCCGCACCGAGAGAGAATATACAGAATTTTCAAACGAGCATTCCTTCCCCCCACAGAAGAACAATGCAGCTTTTCTTCAGAGCTGATGTTCAGGTAACTAATACTGCAGAGATGAACAGTCCGCCCGGCGAGGGCCCTGTCTCCACGCACAAAGGAGGACATTCAGTGGCAGGTACGGCGGAGGGGCTGGGGCGCACTGAAGACTCAGTAATGCATTCTATTGGCTTAGCAGGTGTTGGTCGTGTGGTTATGCGATGCAAACGCAGCCCGCTAACAAGCATCCAGGGCAAGGGTGCGCACGCCGGCAAAAATGACAAGGGACGCACAACCCGACTGGCAGGAATGGCCCGCATCTGTTATGGCAGTTCAAAACCCCGTGTTCACAACAGAAGGCAGCCGCCTCAGTGAGGTCAAGTGATTGATGCAGATATTCGGGTGGACTTTTTTTTAAGTTACTTCGGCAAATCCAGGCTGGGCCAATTCAGACTTTTTCCATTGGAGGTTGCTGAAATAAGTATCATTCAGGGGGGTGCTTGTGACGCAATGCGCAGTCACAATCAGTTGATAGCAGACTCACTATTGGCTGACACATACCTCCACATTGCAGGCAGCATACGGGAAGGGACTGCCCTTTGATGTCTGCGACGCATCTCTGTTCCACCCGGACAGGCACCTGCCAGCAACTGAGAGGCCGAGGCTAGCGTACTTTAAATAATAAACCTCCTTCAATAAACAGATACCCCAAAGCCAGTATGACTGGGGCACTGTCAGTGACATGTAAGACACACAACAAGGGGTGTGTGCTATGTGTAAGTTTATAGAGTGTGCTACTACCATAACGATTCCTAATGCTGATACCTTGAAGAGTATAGGGAGCGAAGCGTGGCGCCCCAAAAAACAATAAACACATTTTCCGTTTCCTCCTGAAGGCCAGCAAACAATAAAGTGCAGAGCTAAAGGAACACTTTTCCACGGTCAGTGCACTGGAGTAGAAAAGCCTCAGATCTTCCAGGTAGTTCCCAATGACAGGAACAGGGGCGGACTGGGAACAGAAACCGGCCCTGCAAACTGCTCAGCCGTCCCCCCCTGGGGTGAGGGGGGAGTGCGGCCGAGCAGTTTGCTAAGGTCGGTTTCGGCCGATTTTGTTACCGGGGGCCGATATTGCCGACCCCCGGTAACAAAAACGGCCCCCACCCTAGCGGCCTACCGGGGAAACGCCCGGTGCCCGCTATGGTCAGTCCGGCCCTGGACAGGAATTGTCAGAAGATAACAAAGTTTGTAGTGCTGTTCTGAATGGCTGACAGACGAAACATTTTCTTTAAAATGGGCGTTGAAGGGGCGAGCGCCCTGAACAAGACGGTGGGTAACACAGGGCATCTGAAAAATATGCCTGGGTTCCACAGTTAGCAAGTGGAGCATTTTCAGCATGGCGGCAAGATCAAATCTGCGAACCTCGTGAACTACATAAGCAGGCACATTCTGGCCCATCTGGTACTTTCCAGAAAGATGCTTATAGGGAAACAAGTTTAGAGCATTTCTATACAGGAGTGTGAGCCCCAAAATAATATACACCACGGTCCCCAGTCAAGGCATGCCATTATTTGGGACTTAACCGTAATATGGAAGAAGGGTATGAAATAATAACAATTAGGTATGAAATAATAATAATTTAAATAAAAAGAAAGTGCACAAAATGTTGTCTGAAAATGCAGCTCAAGTTACGTGGTACCGTGAAAAGAAATAATTAAATTAAAATCTTAATTGCAATTTTCTAATGGATCCCATTAGACTAATCTAAATGGACATTTACTTCCTCCATCTCCAGTGTCAGCCATATGCCTGCGAACAAGGTTCTTATGCACAGCTCTAGCTGCTTCCCAGTGACTCTATGAATAGTCCCTTGCCTACCCCTTGCTCTCCACAACTGTTCGTTTAATTTCACCCAGCAGGCTCTCTAGTACCCAAGGAGCACATCTGGGCCACCACCCTAGTGCAGAGCTGTCAGACATGTTGCCCTCCAGTTTTGAGTAGGGAGGAAGGAGGAGGAACAAACTCTCCATGACTGTTTTTCCTGACACATACTGTGGACTGATCAGATGCGCATATCTGGCTCACTGATGTTAGCCCTTAATCGGAGAGGCTCGGGATGATGGCATACATGATACCTCTGATCGGATGCTCGGTACAACAGCCTTCATTGAAGTTCCAAAGGCAAACTCACATAATTGCCATAACAAAGGATTATACAGTCTTAATCGGAATGGCAAAACAAATTATGGCAAAGAATTATAGCATAATTTACCATTGCACAATAAAGTCTAGATGAGTAGCCTGTATTAGTTAATCCGGCTGGTGAGTTGACTCATCTGCATCAAGAATAATTTACGAGCAACCTGCCATCCCCCTATGCCATTCTCAAGACAACAATCTCTTTGCCTTGATGGAACCGAGTTAGGTCTTGGGACTACCACCACCAGTGGATTGGAATACACTTGGGGCATAGGGTGGAGATGCTAAACGGTGTAATTCTCTGCTCCCTGTTAGAGAAAATCAAGGTCTTCTTGCCCTGGAGTTTGCAAAATTACATTAGGTTAGTAGGGGCTCATCAACACAATTTTTCAAAATCAACTGAGATACCAAGATTTAGCTATACGATGTTCTCTGTGTAGTCAGGACTGCAAGACTCCTGGGTCTGTAGGAACTGTCAACAAAAACATTCACCATAACCATATAGTTGCAAGATATTGGCCAGGTTGTCCACCATCTAGGAACCCTGAGCCAAGGAAGTTTCTGGATCACTGTTAAGACATTGAAAACTTTCAACTCCAAGGTTTAAAATGCCTTGTAATAAAAGCATAATTTTATTGATTTTATTTTACGTTATTAATGGACATTTGGCCCATATCACTAATACACTACCGCAACTTAACCAACTGAGCTGTTTGGAAACACGTTCAAACTTACATGAGGAGGTCAGACTAAAACACTGGTTTCCAAAAATACAGTGTATATCTCCACTGTCTATCTGAATGTTAGCAATTTGACAAAGACTTACAAAGGCCTGACTCCTTCAGAGCAGGGCCGGACTGTCCCTACCGGGCATTGGGCGTTTGCCCGGGAGGCTGGAAGGGTGTGGGTCGGATTTGTTACATTAACAAAAGCAGCAAGGAAGCATTTCCAATCTCCCGGGGCCAGGCAGTGCCTATCGAGTGGCTGGTCTGAGAAAATGACCAGGGCTGCTTTGGGTTTTCAGTCCGGCCCTGATTCGCCCTGAACTAGCTACTGCCTAATTCCTCTTGACCTCAGCTCTCAGTATAAAAGGCTACCGTGGTCTATCACATTGCTACTGGAGTAAAGTGCAACAAAGTCATCTTGCTGTAGCAAAAGCAGTATGCAAAACAGGTAATTAAATGCAATAAAGGCAATACGATACAATAAAATAAAAACGCTATTACAGAATCTGACTCTTTAAGCCCCTGAAAGGCAGCTTTTTGTAAAACAAGTGCAGTACGTTCATGGTCAGTGTGGAATCCCACATTAAACTATTTTGTTTATGTCTGGTAGAAACGAGGGAGTGAGGATCTCTCAGCGCACAGCTAGATGATAAGAAACAATGGTTCATGTTGATAAAAGCACCGACAGATTGCAAAAGCCAATGGCAGCATCCCTTTGAGTCCTTCTGCCAAATAGTGTCCTGTATTAGGCTGTTCTCTTATGTTCCCCCCACCCAGCTGCCACCTCGCCTCCCATAGTGCATTCAGCTTTTTCAGCCTCAATGGACATTAATATCTGCCTACATCTGATAACTGTGGCCACAAAACGTGTTACACATTTTTAGATCTGGCTTAACAGCATAGCTATCAGAACTATTGTCACCAGTTCTTTTTAACACATACACAGGGGGCTTTGGATCCGCCAGAGAAGCATTTCTCTCTCCCCTACTGATATTATCTATGTCTAAAATATACCTGGTCATTACACATTACATTCTTCATCTCACATGTGCATTGTCTAAAGAAAAAAATAATTTTTTGTTTTGTTTTTTCACTGCAGCAATCTTGAGTTCAATATTTTAGGCAAGGTTAAAAATGCAAGTCAGACCTATTGGTGTTGCTAATGCTTGCTTCATAATATATATGATTGTACATGAATAGGCCCTTCTCTGCACTAAAAACAGTTTACCTAGCACTGAATAAATGAAAGATGGAAAGGGGAAGGTAAACAGGACAGGCTGCAGTGTAATATAAAATAAGCATTTGCAATGCAATAGGTCTTGCATTAACAAGAGTTTAAGCTATTGGCGATGTAATAACAAACTCTCGCAAATGCAAGACCTGCCCGTGGGGGACTGCAGCGCCACCCTCATGAGGAGCAATGCCCGATGATGAAGTATGACACCCGCATGGGTGTGTGAGGGCACTTTTTCCAAAAGGAGGAATTCCCCGACCTTCATCACTATCCGTTTCCAACCTTTACTGTGAGTGCTTTCCACTCACTAGTTTCCTTTAGCTACAGAACGGGCCAGCTTTTTCTTCCATTAGGAACAGTCACCCTCTAGTGATTCCCACATTAGTCTTGGGAGCATGGGTACTGCACCTATTTTTCCTCTGGCTCCCTGTCCCCCCTCTATTGTATTGTGTGACACTGTATTTGAGACCAACATTAATCCCAACTCCTCTTCATCAACAGCAGCTACCCACGGGGAACGAAGATGACAAAGGGAGTCTTGGCTAACCTCTGCAGGAAACAGTATCCGTTATCCTTGGGTAGAGAGAACAGGAAGTTTCCTCTTTGATTCTACACAGTTCCCTCAACAAATCCCAGAAAAATGATGAATGCCCAATTCTGAAGAGGAAGGGCTTGAAGCGAAAATGGTGGCTTTTCAATGGATCTGTCAAGCACTGATAACTGGGTGTGTACAAAAGCCTTCACTGTCGCCTACCATGTTGTGTGTATTTATAAAACCACCTTCGCTTCAGACCACCCTGACCTTCTGTCCGAGTGCAGGATGTATCCCGAACAGGCAGATAATACAGAGCCGTGCCATGGAATGGCGCAAGTCCACATCCGAGTGTAGGTAACAATGAAATAACTGTCGACGAGCAAATGGAAATTGGACACTTACCAGTTGCCTGCAACCAAATGCCTCCACCTATGTGCTACAGAAAAAAAAGTTTACAGGGCGGCCTACCATGCATGTCAGGTTTGCTGCTGGAATCAATCCAAGCGAGAAGTGAGAAGTGAAATGCCCAGGCATGATTTTCGACAAACATTACTCCAGTGAGGCAAATCCACAATCCCTTGTGACCTACTGCAAATCGATTAAGCAAACAATAGCAGTCAGCTCACAATGGTTAAAGTTCAATAAACACTAGTTAAGAGTAAAAGGAGCTAGGCCAGAATGCCACAGATTGTGCAACCTACAATGACTCTCATTGCA
Source organism: Calotriton arnoldi (assembly GCA_963921515.1). NCBI lineage: Eukaryota > Metazoa > Chordata > Amphibia > Caudata > Salamandridae > Calotriton > Calotriton arnoldi. Next base: position 283,067 of record CAWUFW010008870.1, on the reverse strand, counting down.
CATTATGCTGCATTGTGTTTTTTCCTTGGTGTAGAATTTAAACAACTCTGTCGCATGATTTGGTAATTTTTTGCCACATACATCTAATTATAATAGAAGGCTTTCAACAGACATTGAAGTTTACCATACAGAGGGCCAGTCATCCACGGATTTTACTTTCCTACAAGCCCACTAATTTTCCAGCACAAAAGTAAGCCAGCGCCTATACTCATGGAGTGCAAATGGTCACTCATTTCACGGACCAGGATTTCAAATGGCTAGCGATTTCACAGATTTCAGACACGAATGTTCAGCAACTTTACATTCTGTGAACCACCAATATTCACATTCACATTTTGGGATCCTGAACACCTATGGATTTCCTTCCTATTTTACCCAGTAAAACAGTCTTGCATTTTAGGTTTCACCTACTTAAGAATTGTCTTTGGCCACTTTGAGTTGTGAATATACTAAGGTAAAGGGCTCAATACAAAAGGAGGGGAAGAGAGGATTTGCAGTAAAGCGATTCCATAAGTAGGTGTGCTTTAGTTATGGTCCAACATGTCCACTTTTGGTAATTAGACCAGTTGAGGTCATCAAAGGCATCCTTTAAAAGGAGAACAAGCTTTCACCCACTAAAAATTGGCATACTTCATCACTGGGCTGTGCTCCTCAGCGGGCTGGCGCTGCAATGCCCGATGGGCCCCGCGAGGGGGCTCTTTGACGGAGATCTATTTCTTTGCCTGGCATTCTGGATTGCCAGACTCAAAGCTAAGGTTTTTTGTGGAAAGAGGAATCTGTGAAGGGTAGATTGGCCCAAAAAGAATTTTGAGGATGTAATTGAAACATCCCCTGATTCTTTATAGTGATTAAACAATCGACCAAAGCATATGTATTAAGTCCTATATACTGTGCTGTATGGGTCATTGGCTCCTGGAGAAGCCCTTGTCAGTGTAAAATGCACTGAACTTGCCCTAGATGTCTAATGGATGGGTTTAGTAGCCTTTGTGTCAAAGATCTTTGATTTTAAGGGTACCATAGCCAATTTATAGCGTTGACTGATTTAAATCGTAAACAGATGTTTAAAAGTTATATGAAAGTATTCTGTTATTTGAGAGAATGAAGACAATCCAGTAACTTTGGATGAAAGATTGAGGAAGAATTGCACTAACTCACAAGGTGGTGAACATGGTGTGTGAAGATATACTTATTCCTCATGGGTACTTTAAAGGCATAGGAGTGTTTTTGGAATACTTACAAAAACATGGACTAAAGGATAACCATATACATTTATTGATACAAAAAGAAAACATGGAGTACTCAGGGTTGATTTTTTAAGATTACTAAAAAAAAAACGATCTCCATATTCAAAGATATTTCACAATCCAGTTTTGCAGATCCAATGCAAAAACAGCCAGCAAAATTCCCCAAATCCACGAACAACAATTTCAGAACTTTGAAAAGTTTCTTTTAACAACAGCATCAATTATTTAATGGAGTCAAAAACCTCTACAGGTGTAACGTTTCCACACCTAGTATCGAGATGATAGGTGGAGCTTCAGCATTTGGTTGTGCTGGACAAAGATGTCTTGACCGCAGCCCTAGGTCCAACACGTACATCGCCCATGTTGCAGGAGATCTCACCCAAGAGACCCCTGGGAAGGCGTAATACTGCCCACCTCCAAACCATTTGGATTCAAACCACGTATTAAACTGACCCAGGAAAGGTATAGAACAATGCGAGGAGGAGAATTATGTCAAGTGAGGTTGTGCTAACTGTTCAACTTATTTGGAAAATCCCACAAACCAGAGTTTCTGCTCACAATGTCACACTGCTCCCAGTTGGAGGATTGGAGGCTGGTGCCAGTTGGATGTCTACAGAATCTAAGTAAAAGGGCTGGACCACCCTCCGTGGCCCCTCAACACATTTGCAGACACCGGTAATAGAACCACTGAGAGGCACACCCAAGGAAGGATGGAGATGGGAGGGATGTGCTTGTACAACTGGTGCTTTATTCGAATTTATGGACAGTAGCTGTAATATTTGTTGAAAAAATGCAGGGGCATGTTTTGAAAGTTAACACCAAATAAGTAGAGACATTGGAAATATTTTTTTTAATTAACATTGGTATCTCAAAAAGAAGGAGTATCAAGCGAGAAGAAGGGAGTACATATGCGACAGGAAGAAGGGGCTGGCAGGAGACAGGAAGAGGACAGGAAGAAGGGGGTCTACAGAAGACAGTAAGAGAGGGGTCCGCAGGGTAAAGCACTAGGGGAGTTCAGGCAGAGGGTACCAGGGAACAAGAGGGGAACACACATGAACAGAAATGGGACTTTAAAGGATACACAAAGGGGAACAATCAGGACACAGAATATGAAACAAGCAGGTGAAATCGTAGAAAACCTGCAGTTCAGATGTTGAACTCACTGAAGCGGCACATGGACCACTGATCAAACAGTTCTCCTCCAGCACCATGGACTGGGGCAATTGGGTATGTCTGACAAGGAGGTGCAAAGTGATATGTAGAGGCTGCTCACAAGGCATGCTGGTTCCAGATTTGTGCAGAGACAGACCCTATTACTCTTCTGTAAGAAGTCAGATGAGTCATATGCACCCAAAGAGCACGCTGATGCACCAACTACTTCCCTTTCAAAAAGGTGGAGGATCTATGCCAGCGGTTGCAGGTTGTGTGCTCTGGCACTTATTTTGGAGACCGGGACATCAGACTATGACAGAGCTAGACAGAAGAAAAGGGAAAAATAAGGAGAGAAAGGTAGTAAAAACAGTGAAGAAAGGAGAAAGCAGGGATAACAAAAACATGCATTAGTGAGGAAAAAAAGACAGGAAGTGTAGGATCGTGTACACAAGAGACATGGGGTGGAATCAAAACTAGATAACCTTGGTATTCGGCTATGGAGGAATTCTGCAGCAATAATGACAGGCAGCTAAGAAAAATTTTGGTCACCTGTACTTAAAAACCCCTGCAAATTAAGTACTGAGAATAAGGAGCATTCACATTGCCTGCCTATCACCTCATAAAACGAGTGCCTAATTTACACCATCTCACATCCACACCTGTTGTCCTGCATACAACCCTAAAACACACCAATGTGAGCATTCACACACCACCCTTGCACTGCATTGGGTCACTCTGGCCATAGACCGAATTCATTTAATGGTGTTGGCATTCCAAGCCAATTACATTAGTGAATAAGTCAATAATAAAGAAGCACCTATGGAAAAGCCAAGTGGTCATCCATTGAAATTCTGTCAATTTCATCTTTCCAGCTGGTCAGTGAGTTTCGGTTTATTGTATTTCAAACCAGGCCACCTGCAAACCTATGGTTACCGGTCTTTGGGTATACCATGGTGTTAGTGCCTCAATGGATAGGTGTTTTTTCCCACCCTCAATGGATAGGTGTTAAAAGGAAATCCCATGCAGTGGGGTGGAGGGAAACGAGCTACGCTCTCTCGGGTGGGAGACATGAACACATGCCTTCATTGGACACAAAAGGCAGTGTTTAACTGCAACACTCCAGGTACTAACGTGATAACACATACAAAGGAAATATTTTATAAGCGTCGGCAGTAATGTAGGATTTATAATGCATTCAACTCGCCACTGACAGCAAGTAACAATGATCAGAGTCGGATCTTTGATACTTGTAGAATGACTGTCTCATGGGGAGTCCTGAGTAAAACTCGTGTATGCATGTTAAATAATTTAATTCATCCTCTATATTAATGGAAGAGTGTAGGTAGGGTTTTGTGTGTTTTTTTGCATAGGAAACTAAAAGTAAAACTTTTAGACCCTTAGTAGAAATCAGAATGGGAATTTGGTAAAGGAGGAAGTTCAGTGAAAAATGTGAAAGCACAGACGCCAAACACCCTATAAGCAGTGGTGGCTTATTCCAGTGTCCACCAGTGGTGGTGAAGTGTTCGTGAAGCGAGGTGGCCAAGAGTCCAGAATACACACTTTGTGAAACGTTATCTGCTCTGATGAAACCGTCAGTCTTGTCACGGTTGTCAGGGTAGATCTGTGGGAAAAGGCATTGGAGAAAATGTACACAACAATTATTATCATTATTATTATCAATAATAATGATGATAATAATAAACTACTCTTTAATATAGCGCACCATAACCCAATTGTGCCACTTCTAAGCGCTGCAAATCTCCGGTATTGCTTATTTCCCAAGTGAACAGCATTCAATTTTACCGACCTTGTAAGGATGGACAGTTGAGATGGTCTTGGCCGGATTGATACTCCTGACCTGCAGATCACATCCATTGTCTGCGGCTAGCATTAATGTACAGAGACAAACAGACTTCAGACTCTGCTAGCATTAATTTGGAGCATTAATTTGAAAGATAGATCGAAAGTTTGCTCACGGTAGTCAACGCTGGGCCCCATTCCAACAGGGCATGAACATTAAAATGTGATGATAAATATAGAGCGTTTTCCCAGAGCCCTTTGAATGTGAGCAAGAAAAACAAAGCAGCTCTCTCCTCTCCTTCCAGCCACATGAAAAGGAAACAGGGAGTTTTTTTCCCTTAAGAATAAGAAAAGCATACATTAGTGTTTGTGTAGGCAGGGCTAATTTTAGCAATCTGCATTTCTAGAGGGACAGAGGTGGATAAAAGTGAAGAGGCTTCTCAGTGCGCACTGTATCTCACTGCAATGAAAAGCTGAAGATATGTTAAGCAAGCAATGGTCAATTTTAGCCTATAGGTCTGAAGCTAGTGCAATGGTTACATTTTATTTTTTGCTACAAGCACATGTTACAAAAAAGAAAAAAACGCCATGCTGCTGCTCTGTCTAAACATGACAGTCATAGGGTTCCACTGAAAAATTTAAATAATAAAACCGCCATTGCACATAAGGTTCATTGTGCTTAGAACAGGTAAAGAAATCCCTTTTAGTTTTAACGCACATCAAAGGAAATTCTGATTCTTATTGGCGCATATAAGATGCATTATGGACCGTGATTTATTTATTGTATTATGAAGGCATACTTTAAACGCACAAGAAAAATAAGACAAAGTAAAAGATACAAAACAAGCTTTAGCAAAACCAGCAGTGCTTGCCTTTAGGACCTACTGGCTTGGTCAATGGTTTTTAACCATGCTATACAGCATCTTCAATGCCATACAGCATGGCTAAAGAGGAGGAGAAAAAAAGGCTAGTATGAAACTAGCCATGTTATTTTGTAGGCACGCACACCACACACGTGTGCCAACAAAATGACACAGGTATTTTTTGTTTTTTATTTTCGATCTGAGTTGGCTCGGCCAATAAAAAGAAAAAAAACCGCATTCAAGTGTTTTTTTAAAAGCACGTGTGGAAAGCAACACAGAGGGCAGAAGGATGCAACATGGATGGCAGCTGGGGGTGCGGACTGCGGAGGCAACACGAATGGCGGGGGGGGGAGGGGGAGATGCGGCAGGTGAGGGGAAGCAACACGGAGGATGCAAGTGGAGGGAAGCAACACGGAGGGTTGTGGAAGCAACACGGAGGGCGGGGGAGAAGTTCACAACATGATGAGAGAGCAACATGGAGAGCGGGGGCCGAAGAGAAGCACAAGGGTGAGAGAGAGGGAGTAAGATGGAAATGGGGGAGAATCAAGAGGGCGAGAAAGTAACTCATCGGGGAGAAGCACATGAGTGTGAGGGTATCACAGAGGGGTGTGGGGGAGAAACACATGGGCAAGAGAGAGCAACACGGAGGGCGGCAGGGGCGGAAGATAAGTACACGAGGGAGTGAGCTGAAAAGGTGCACTCTCATGGAGTGCTTATCCAAAAACAAAAACAAAATAGTGCTTGAAAAGTAAACATTGGAAGGACACACATAATGAGGCCATGCTGCAGGGGAGGGATAAACAAAAGAAGAAGTAAATGATATTGACAATAACGCTAACCAATGGTAAGTGAAGGGGGGGCGAAGGCCTCCAAGCTACTGTAAGCCGACAATAGGTATTTTCACAAACTGCCAGCTTGCACTATTTGGTAGATGTGACCTAAAAACTGGTCCACTAGTCCTGGCAATTCTCCTTAGGCAAATGTACACATGGGATCAGGCAAACTGCCATGCCATAGTGCAAGAACACAGTGGTGGGAGAAAACAAAACGAGAATGACAGTTGTATAGAACGGATGAAGAGGGATGAACCAAAGCGCATTATATATATATATATATATATATATATATATATATATATATATATATATATATAATCTACTGGCGGTCGCCAGTAGATAGTTATAGTTAGGACCTATTTTCCATAGGAAATTCACAACATTCTATTTCCAATAACTTTGTCGCCGGTTGACGAATCTTCGCGAAATTTTCAAAACACGTGGGGCGCTCCGGTCTGCTCCTATCCTGAAAGTTTCGGGGTGATTCGGCAAGTGGGGGCCGAGAAAAAAGGGGGGTCCCAAAACGTGTTTTCCCCATGCAATTTTCCATAGGAACCTTTAGTCGCAGCTACAGCCCGAACTGCTGAACGGAATTACACCAAATTTGGCAAAAAGGTAGCCCTTGGTTCAGAGTCGTGCCTTTTGGTTAAATGGTGTAAATCCGTTCAGTAGTTCCTGAGAAAATCAAAAGTAAAATCACATATATATCTGGGCGGAGCCTAACCACACATGTCATTGTGAGATCTGATTGGCTGTCAGCACTTCATCCTGGAATTGCTGGCAGCCATCTTGGGACCAATATACATGATAGTACCCCATTGAAATGCATTATAGTGAATCAAAGATTTTGAGGGTTACCAAAAGGAGAACTATAAAGGGTGATAACAGACTTTAGTTACATTAGAATTCATTTGTTGATGGTACCATACTAATTTCAGGAATTGTGGTGTGTTCTAAGGTGATTTTACCCTGTGAAAAACCTTTTGCTGGGATATCATGAATCATGTTTGAGAGAAAACTATTTTCACATGCTTGTCCCATAGAGTTTTGGAAGGTGCTCCAGAAGCTAAAATGAGAGCATATTTTCTGTAAATTCACATTATCTTTCTCAGTCATGTGAGAATGAAGTCTGACATTCTCAGTAAAACATGTACATCCAACACGGGCAGAGACTGTCAGTTGATTCCTTTGTGTTCTACTGCAGCTTCCCAGAGTGTTCTAAAGAACAACTAGAGTGCTAACAGCCTTACTTATGACAAAAGTATGGCACACCTGAAGCCATCTTGATTGGAATACACTGGTAACACTTAAAACATTTAATTTAAAAAGGAACAACATGATGGGGTTCATTTTGTCATAGAAATTATGGTTAGTGCTGTAGGAAGAAAAATTAGGACATGTTTCAAGTGTGATCTCAAATATCTTCCTGTTATATTTCAACAGGAGCAGCCTGCCAGTTGATGCCTTTGTGTTCTACTGCAGCTTCCCAGAGTGTTCTAAAGAACAACTAAAGCGCTAACAGCCTTACTTATGACAAAAGTATGGCACACCTGAAGCCATCTTGATTGGAATAAACCGGTAACACTTAAAACATTTAATTTAAAAAAGGAACAAAATGAGGGGATTCTTTTTGAAATAGAAATTATGGTTAGTGCTGCAAAAAGAAAAATTAGGGCATGTTTTAAGTGAGATCTCAAATCCTCTTCTATTTCATTAGAAAATTCTGACATGCAGACTGAAACAATCACTTTCAATTCCAGCAGCAGACTTCCAGTTAACTCCCTGGTGAGCAGTAGCTTTACTACAGTGATCTAATGAGCAACTAGAGTGCTAACATTCTGAATTTATGGCAAATGTGAGACACATCTGAATGCCTTCTTGATGGAATCAAAGTAAAAAACTGAAAGCATTTCCTACTGAGGAGACTGCAGTAAATGAGGAAATTAGGAAACTTCATAACAAAGAAGTCTTCCAAGATGGCCACCAGAGAAAAAGAGCCCAAATGTAGCACAAATATTACCCAGATGTAGCCCACATATAGCCCAATGACAAAAGTGTGCAAAACACTTTTTATTTTTAGTTTTTTGCAGTTTTATGTAGTGCAGACTGGTCAGGTATTGGAGCGTTGCATCTTAAAACATGACCCCCTACACTACAAAAACACCACTGCACTACCCTAAACCCTAAAACACTACCCCCAGCACGACCCCCTGCACTACACAAGCACCACTGCACTACTCTAAAACATGACCCCCTACACTACACAAACACCACTGCACTACCCTAAACCCTAAAACACTACCCCCAGCACGACCCCCTACACTACACAAGCACCACTGCACTACCCTAAACCCTAAAACACTACCCCCAGCACTACCCAAACACCACTGCACTAACCTAAATCCTAAAACACTACCCCAGCACGACCCCCTACACTACCCAAACACCACTGCACTACTCTAAAACATGACCCCCTACACTACACAAACACCACTGCACTACCCTAAACCCTAAAACACTACCCCCAGCACGACCCCCTACACTACACAAGCACCACTGCACTACCCTAAACCCTAAAACACTACCCCCAGCACGACACCCTACACTACACAAACACCACTGCACTACCCTAAACCCTAAAACACTACCCCCAGCACGACCCCCTACACTACCCAAACACCACTGCACTTACCTAAATCCTAAAACACTACCCCAGCACGACCCCCTACACTACCCAAACACCACTGCACTACCCTAAAACATAACCCCCTACACTACACAAGCACCACTGCACTACCCTAAACCCTAAAACACTACCCCCAGCATGACCCCCTACACTGCCCGAACACCACTGCACTGCCCTAAACCCTGAAACACCAGCCCCTGCATGACCCCCTACACTGCCCGAACACCACTGCACTGCCCTAAACCCTGAAACACCACCCCCAGCACGACCCCCTACTCTGCCCCAACACCACTGCACTGCCCTAAACCCTGAAACACCACCCCCTTCACGACCCCCCACACTGCCCGAACACCACTGCACTGCCCTAAACCCTGAAACACCACCCCCAGCACGACCCCCTACACTGCCCGAACACCACTGCACTGCCCTAAACCCTGAAACATCACCCCGAGAAAGACCCCCTACACTGCCCGAACACCACTGCCCTAAACCCTGAAACACCACCCCCAGCACGACCCCCTACACTGCCCGAACACCACTGCACTGCCCTAAACCCTGAAACACCACCCCAGCACAACTCCCTACACTGCCCGAACACCACTGCTCTGGCCAAAACCCTGAAACACCAGCCCCAGCACGACCCCCTACACTGCCCGAACACCACTGCTTTGCCCTAAACCCTGAAACACCAGCCCCAGCACGACCCCCTACACTGCCCGAACACCACTGCACTGCCCTAAACCCTGAAACACCACCCCCAGCACGACCCCCTACACTGCCCGAACACCACTGCACTGCCCTAAACCCTGAAACACCAGCCCCAGCACGACCGCCTACACTGCCCGGAAACCACTGCACTGCCCTAAACCCTGAAACACGACCCCCCTGCACGACCCCCTACACTGCCGGAACACCACTGCACTGACCTAAACCCTGAAACACCACCCCCAGCACGACCCCCTACACTGCCCGAACACCACTGCACTGCCCTAAACCCTGAAACATCACCCCCAGCAAGACCCCTAAACTGCCCGAACACCACTGCCCTAAACCCTGAAACACCACCCCCAGCAAGACCCCCTACACTGCCCGAACACCGCTGCACTGCCCTAAACCCTGAAACACCACCTCCAGCACAACCCCCTACACTGCCTGAACACCATTGCTCTGCCCTAAACCCTGAAACACTAGCCCCAGCACAACCCCCTACACTGCCCGAACACCACTGCACTGCCCTAAACCCTGAAGCCCTAAACCCTGAAACACCACCCCCAGCATGACCCCCTACACTGCCCGAACACCACTGCACTGCCCTAAACCCTGAAACACCAGCCCCAGCAAGACCCCCTACACTGCCCGAACACCACTGCACTGCCCTAAACCCTGAAACACCAGCATGACCCCCCTACACTGCCCGAACACCACTGCACTGCCCTAAACCCTGAAACACCAGCCCCAGCATGACCACCTACACTGCCCGAACACCACTGCACTGCCCTAAACCCTGAAACACCAGCCCCAGCACGACCCCCTACACTGCCCGAACACCACTGCACTGCCCTAAACCCTGAAACACCAGCCCCAGCACGACCCCCTACACTGCCCAAACACCACTGCACTGCCCTAAACCCTGAAACACCATCCCCTGCACCACCCCCTACACTGCCCGAACACCACTGCACTGCCCTAAACCCTGAAACACCACAACCCTGCACGACCCCCTACACTGCCCGAACACCACTGCACTGCCCTAAACCCTGAAACACCACCCCGTACGACCCCCTACACTGCCCGAACACTGCACTGCCCCAAACCCTGAAACACCACCCCCAGCACGACCCCCTACACTGCCCGAACACCACTGCCCTAAACCCTGAAACACCACCCCCTGCACGACCCCCTACACTGCCCGAACACCACTGCACTGCCCTAAACCCTGAAACACCACCCCCTGCACGACCCCCTACACTGCCCGAACACCACTGCACTGCCCTAAACCCTGAAACACCACCCCCAGCACGACCCCCTACACTGCCCGAACACCACTGCACTGCCCTAAACCCTAAAACACTACCCCCAGCACGACCCCCTACACTACCCGAACACCACTGCACTACCCTAAACCCTAAAATACTCCCCCCAGCACGACCCCCTACACTACCCGAACACAACTGCACTGCCCTAAACCCTCAAACACTCACCCCAGCACGACCCCCTACACTACCCGAACACCACTGCACTGCCCTAAACCCTAAAACACTCCCCCCAGCACGACCCCCTACACTACCCGAACACCACTGCACTGCCCTAAACCCTAAAACACTCCCCACAGCACGACCCCCTACACTACCCAAACACCACTGCACTGCCCTAAACCCTAAAACACTACCCCCCCGCATGACCCCCTACACTACCCAAACACCAATGCACTACCCTAAACCCTAAAACACTACCCCCGCATGACCCCCTACACTACCCAAAGACCACTGCACTACCCTAAACCCTAAAACACTACCCCCCGCACGACTCCCTACACTACCCAGAGACCACTGCATTACCCTAAACCCTAAAACACTACCTCCTACACTACACAAACACCACTGCACTACCCTAAACCCTAAAACACTACCCCCAGCATGACCCCCTACACTACACAAACACCACTGCACTACCCTAAACCCTAAAACACTACCCCCTACACTACAAACACCACTGCACTACCCTAAACCCTAAAAACTACCCCCAGCACGAACCCCTACACTACCCAAACACCACTGCACTACCCTAAACCCTAAAACACTACCCCCAGCAGTACCCCCTACACTACCCAAACACCACTGCACTACCCTAAACCCTAAAACACTACCCCCAGCAGTACCCCTACACTACCCAAACACCATTGCACTACCCTAAACCCTAAAACACTACCCCCAGCACGACTCCTACACTACCCAAACACCACTGCACTACCCTAAACCCTAAATCTACCCCCAGCATGACCCCCTACACTACACAAACACCACTGCACTACCCTAAACCCTAAAACAGTACCCCCAGCACGACCCCCTTCACTACCTAAACACAACTGCACAATTTGTTACAGGCGTTGCAACGCAGGCCTGTGGTGCTTACTGGAAGTACCTGGTGGGCTAGTTGGGCCCCAGGGACCCTCAGGATTCAAGGTGACCTAATCCCCCAACTTAAAACGTGCCACTGGGCGCGTTTGCACAGTGGTGAAGGGAGGGGGCGGAGCCTCAGGTGACATGTGCACAAACACGCCCTGTGGTGCGTTTTAAGTTGGGGAATTAATTCCCCTTGAATCCTGAGGGATCCTGGGGGCCAACTAGCCCACCAGGTACCTTCAGTAAGCACAACAGAGTTGCGTTGCAGAGAGGTGAAAAAAGGTGCGTGGCCTCGGAACGCCTCTCTGCAACTCAGCTCTGTGGTCCTAACTGTAGGTACCTGGGGGACTAGTTGGGCCCCAGGGACCCTCAGGATTCAAGGTGACCTAATCCCCCAACTTAAAACGCGCCACGGAGCGTGTTGCACAGTGGTGAAGGGAGGGGGCGGAGCCTCAGGTGACATGTGCACAAACACGCCCTGTGGTGATTTTTAAGTTGGGGAATTAATTCCCCTTGAATCCTGAGGGACCCTGGGGGCCAACTAGCCCACCAGGTACCTTCAGTAAGCACAACAGAGTTGCGTTGCAGAGAGGTGAAAAAGGTGCGTGGCCTCGGAACGCCTCTCTGCAACTCAGCTCTGTGGTCCTAACTGTAGGTACCTGGGGGACTAGTTGGGCCCCAGGGACCCTCAGGATTCAAGGGACTTAATCCCGCAACTTAAAACGCGCCATGGGGCACGTTTGCACACATGTCACCTCAGGCCCCCTCCCTTCACCACTGTGCAAACGCGCCCTGTAGCGCGTTTTAAGAGGTAGTTTTAATCCCCCTGCCCTATTATGTACTAGGGACTTACAGAGGAGGTCATGCTAATCACAGGGGTACCCCAACGCATAGTGTTCCCTAGTGTATGTAGGTGTTTTCACTGTATTCTAAGTGTCTTTTAGCATAGCACTGGCTCTGGTTAGTCAGTCAGTTACCACCAGTACCCGTCTGAGAAAGTTGTGGGCACAGGATGATTTTGCAACAAGGCCTCTTTCTGCTCCTCTGTTGGTTCTTTCTGCACATCTTTTGCTTCTTCCTGCACTTTTCTTCCTCTTTGTGGACTTCTGTTGCTTCTTTCTACATTTCTTTTGCTTCTTTCTGTGCGTTTTTTCTTCTTTCTTCACATGTCCTACCTCTGTAGGCATAGTTAGAAACTAGCATTTAAAAACCTTTGAAATTCACTTAAAAAATCATAGGTTTCAGGCACGTTATAGTTAGAAATTAGCATTTAAAAAACCTTTGAAATTCACTGAAAAAACCATAGGTTTCAGACACGTTATAGTTAGAAATTAGCATTTAAAAACCTTTGAAATTCACTGAAA